>CP137666.1:43124245-43231013 GCA_037976565.1 Mesocentrotus franciscanus
ACAAGTGCAAAAGATTATCATCATTGGTATCATTGGACATGTGCTTCGCCCTCCCAGCCCCAGTCACCATAAGGCAACAATGGGGGGTGAGAAAGAAGACCTTTTCTTCTTATACCTCTTTGAATATCTCCTCTGACCACTGAATACACCAGAAGAAAAAGAAACTGTGTCTCTGGCTCAAATGCCTCTTACTGGGCCCCATTTTACTGGCCTGGAATATGGTTTCGCCCACTCCAAGAAGGCAGTTTATCAACAAACAAGAGAAAAGAGGGTTCATACAAACAAAAGATCAGAATACTGGACTTATTCAAGCGGAGGCTTTGCGAGGGCTGAAACTATGGCATGCCAAGCCCACTGCTGGCCAATATAAAGGACATCATGCAAATTTTATCAGTATTCTCAAAGTCCAGTTATTACCCTTGCTATCTATCATGGACGATCACTACTTGAAACTATTACACAATAAAATCCCTGCAAGATCCCTTATGTAATAAACAATCTTCTGCCAATACAAGATGTCCATAAACATATACTGTTAGCAAATTAACCTCTTTGGAGTTGAATACAAAATTGTTCCTCCCTAAAGAAGAGAGGGGAAAAAAGCAACCTTTTTTTAGCAGTATGAATCAATTTTGATCACTCCCTTTATTTCCATGCATTTCTTGCAGCATTGGCAATATTGCCTGGTTTGTTTGTTTTGGGACACCCATTGATACCATGGAAATAGATACAATTACAATCTTCTCTCTCTCTCTCTCTCTCTCTCTTTCTCTGTCAGTTCCATTTTCCTTTTATTTTCACTCATGTTACCTGTAGTTTAATCTTTTCCAGATGTATTCCTCCCAGACTCTTAAATCCATTCAGTGTATAAATTAAACCTTTATATTTAACCTAACCGTTATATTCTACTCCCATCGATAAAACAGCGTCTTCCCAGCAACATGGAAAGCAAACAGCCATGAAAACATTTCTTGAGATTACATGAAGACTGACATTATTGGCATGCCATTCACCCAGGCAGAAAAACATTAGAGGTATGGATATAGAATAAAAGCTTGTCAACTTTCAGCTCAGAGAATAAAAGTTGTCAGACATTCAGCGCAAGTCCATGGCTTCCTTTATTTTCAGTTATTCTGGCCTGGTAATTATGTTGCTGCAGTGAGGCTTAAGGTATGGTGTTGTCAAATGTCAAAGCCTAGGGCAAATAATCATAAATACTAAAGAATGACCTTATGGCTTGAATATACAAGTATACAGCATGGAATATTCTAGTTAGTAAGTATCTCCATGTTTTAGATATAGGCCTACATGATTGATGACATCAATATTCATCTTAGTTTATAGATTTGATTGAACTGACAAAGTTTCTGGCGAGAATGATTAAAATTATGATTTTGATTACAGACAAAAAAACAAAAGAGGTTTATTATAAAACAAAAATGATGATACAACATACTGAGACTACACTAAACTGTTTCTGGGTATTGGTCATAACCTTTTAAATTACTGAAGATCTGAATAGATATTATTTGACAAGACATATGTACGTACTATAAGATAGCAACAGATGGAATCTCAGTTGGCACAGAAGGCCTAGACTGATACTCAGGACAAAACTGAGACAAGATTTCTACTCGGGTACCGGGTAGCCAGTTTTGAGAGAATGATATGATCTCTTAAGAACAATGAGGATACAGTTGATAAGAGGATAACTCTTGCTGCCGACAATAAGCACTACAATCAATTCATGCACAGATGTCTCTTTTTTATGTTATTTGTTTGAAAGAAACACAGCTTTTTGAAACCAAAACCAGTAAAGCATGTCATATCCTTCTTGAAAAGGAAGCATCGAGAGGCACATCATATGATGAATGCATGATATGAAGAATCCACGTTATATGTCGTCATGCAAGATTGTACTATCACAGCTCCCAAAGGTCTGACCTGTCTGCAACTCAATCGGTATAAAGGAAAATCACTAATCTGGAAACGATAATTCAACAAATTATATCCTGATTCTGGAAGAGGGTATACCAGTAAGCTGAATTCGCTTTTCAGCTGTAATGTCGCAAACAGCCATTGTGACAACCCAGAGATTGTCAGACTTCAGAATGGAATTGTTTGGTATTTTCGCTTGAATGAATTTTACAAAGTTGACTTTTATTTAGGACACTATTAAAGACACTACATGTAAGAAGACGAGCGCAGAAAAATGTTGTCAATTTTAAGGTTATTTGGTATTTACTAAAATTTGAGTGAGCCACAGATAAAGCTTCAATACTTTTTAGTGTCATAACAGCAAATCTTTGAAATCAATCTGTACAGCAAAACACTGTCCTATGTTAACATGCACAATACATGCCCTGAGATTCAGAAACAATAGAGTATATATGACAAGTACGTAATTACAATCAATGTACTTTCTGAAGTACTATTAACGAAACAAAAATCATTCTGTAATTCCAGTGGCACTGGCTGAGCCAACCATTGAATCAAAGTCAGATAATTAATTCATCATTTCACTCTCATTCCCTACTTGACTTTTATCAATATACAGCACAATTTTAATGAATTTATATGTTAGTTGAGAATTATGAAAGCCTTATGTTCAAATGATCTTAATGTACACATCTGATGCATGAAGAGAGGGGTAACTAAAAATCATGTCATAAGAGAACACAACTTACAGCAAATGAAAAAAAATGCAGTGCCACTGTTGAGCTGAAGAGATTGCAGAACTTATCAAAAGTTCAAAACAGGTTCATTTCCTGCACAAAAATCTTCAAGATAACATCTGTATTTCTAGTAAAATCCATGATATTGTTCCACGAAAGCGACAAAGCAATTTATTCCAACTTGATTATAAACTATCCACCATCATAAGGCAAGTTCAGCCAGTCACTTGTAGCACTAGCAGTATATATTCCTCATGAGAACAATGCCATTGAGATGGTGTGACAACTCCCCCTAGACAAGCCGGTATGGTGTAAACTGATGACCACTCACAGACACAGGGCTTGCTAGCACCAGTCCACAGACCGTGGTATTAGAGCTACCCTCACAAATCCACCACAGCCATGGCAATGCCAGATATTTTAATTAATGAAAGCTAATTATGTTGAGTCGATACAACGAAAGGTTAATTGTGCAGCAGTATGCATTTGGCCGTTCAAGCCTCCAGAGCAGGCTAGGGAGACGATAAGTCGATTAGGACGTGTGATGCATCGGGCCAAGGATTCTTACAAGACACTTGCGCTCGTTCGATAATGACGGATGGTCAAACTTTATTGCTTTATGATCAGATCTTATCTCAGCAACCTGTCTTACTGTATGCAAATGAAGTGTTTGTTGATTGGATTACTGCATGGCTGCCTGTGGAATTCTTAAGCAGGAATTAAAGAGATTAATCCTTCATATCTACTGGTACATTCACACAAGAAATCCTTACAACTCTTTAAAATAATTTGCATGATGCAATTCAAATGTTTCTCTGTTCCTGCATATGTACCTGCAAACATGTATGTACCCTACAAGAGTAGTTTTATGGTATATATACAAAAAATCTAATGTAACATTCAGCATTTACCATATATGTCAATGGGTATTATATTAAACAATATTATAGTTATTAGCTAATCTCATGCATCTATGTCAAAATATTTCAGATAATTGATGTATATTGCATAATGTTATCTATTCAATATTCCATGAGTACTTTGCCTTTTGTTGTTCCATATATGTATACAGTTATATATGTTTAAATTGCCAAGTCAGATCATTTAAACCTTTAAAAAAAATTCTAAGAAAAGAAATGGTTATCAAACTGGAGTACCATACAGAGTCAAGATTGATAATTATCATTTCCTATTCATATCATTATTACTTGCCATATTACCATCAAATATAATATTAACTTTTAAATAAATACATACCTTGGAGAATAAGAGCGACGTCTATGTGATCGCATCATGATCGATGTCACAGTGATCTATAAGTGTTTATTAATCCAATAATTCTAAATCCATAGAATGTGAGCAATGCAGGGTATCACTGAGGTACAAACATCAAAAGCTAATATAAATAATTGTTCATGACAAGATGTGTTGAATCCAGACTAGATTGATGTACTCAATGTTACCAGCAAACTGAACATGGAAACCATACTTCAAGGAGCTGACTTCAACAAGGTCCAACCGATATAAATAACTGTAAATAGAATGATTGGATTGCACTAATGATCACAGAGGAAGGCCAAATACCGCCAACTGATTTTCTGAAGAAAAGTATGAAATCATTTCATCAAGTTGTTATACTGGCGCAAGTATCTGAAACAAAGAGGACTCTGCAAATCTTATCTTCCACTTTGACAGGAGAGCAGGAGACCAGTGTCAGCTATCCAATGATGATCCCATTCCCATTCATTGCTGTAAGTTCATTCATTGATCTGCGGTTCCCAGCTGTCTACGTGAGACAATCATACAGCTGGTGCTGGCCGGTACAAAACAAGGATAGATACAAACCACAGTGGCATGGGTAAAAGATGTTACCCCCAAATATATGGTTCCACCCCCTACACCATGCTTAGAGTGCATTCGTCCTATACACACATAACAAACACCCTTTGAACACACACAAAACACACAAACGTCAAGCCTCAACGCATTTTTGTACGTTTCAAATACCTCATGCCCATTCAAAATAACGTTGCATATGACATGCTTCACACTGTTTGAAATAATGCCAGAGGTGTGTTCACACGGACACGTCTCTTGAGAGATCAAGGTTAATGGGTGAAGGATATATGAGAAAAGAACAAACCACGTTTAGGTTTGAACATGAACCTATGTGACATGTCTAAGGGTGTGAATCTTGGCACCGTTGTTCATTGAGACTCAGCGGAACAATTCACAATTCAACATAGACCTCCTGTGATTGAAAGTCTAACGCTTGAATAAAGGCATGTATGGATTAAAAGGCCAATGAAAGTACAGTAAGCCCAAAGAATATACTCTTTGGCTGAGCTCATACAACCATCATATCCAATTTAAAGAGAAAGACCAGTTCTGGTCATGCGATTGCATTGTGAAAGAAACGTGGAATCGATCAGAAAAGGTTGATCATCTAGCATATAAGTATTGGTATGTACTGCAAGGTTCTGGAATCATCAAAATGATAAGAAATTTGGCCCAGTCTTGGTAAAGTTACAAGCACTGTACACAGAAAGATGTATGTGGGACTACGCGACCACGTGCGCGATATCTATTTTTGGTCCCAATAGATATAATAATTTACCAGATATATCAATTAGTAGGCGGTTTCCCGACTTTCCCGGCAAAATTTGTCTCATCACGTATTACTCAAAACATATTCTTTCACATGATTGGTAATGCGGGCTTCCATTTCATTTTTTTGAGAGAGGGGCATTTCCAAAACTGGTCTTTACCTTTAAGCCATTGATATGTGTACATAACTTTAATATTATTGAATCTGAAATTCAAGCTCCTTCATACACATTTTTAACATATTGATTTGAATGAAACTAAATATTTGTTATTGTAAAATCACCATTAAAAAAAATTAATTCAATTTCAAACCAATGACATATGCAGGATACCTTAAAGTTACTCAATCCTGATCCCCCCTCCCCCCAAATGAGCAAAATACATCGTGAGCATGAACAGTCTGTCCCATCTCTACATGTGTATCCTTCGTGCGATTAAATATCTATCATTAATGAGATTATACAATCACCATACAATATCTAAATTAGCTTCTTTTAATCATTCCATCATGGACTTTAGACTCAAAATGGGTATACAAATCAGGCTAGATTCTTTATTTCTCTCCTAGTTATTTTATTAGTTCGGAGCATCTGTATGCTGGGTACAAACTATTTGCTCTGTGCAAGGAATGAGTTCAAAGGTTCCATTTTTTTTTAAGGAGTATTCAGACAAAAAAATTGCTTTGTCTTTCCTCCACAACACCTGCAGGAAAAAATATACAATAAATGATTTCAGAATAGCAAACATGGTCAATAAAAATCAAATAAATTAAAATCACCATTAATTGCACCCTGTTATATCATTCTCTTGTGTAAGCAGTGGCTGTTATAATATCCTCCTAGTTCTGTCCAACATTCAATGTTTTTCCTTTTCTACCTTCGTAATTGTCACATTTTTCTTTCATTTCCTACACATTCCAACAAGCATTTGGATAAAAATCTATTCTTGGAAAAATTGCAATCAGTCATTGTTTGTCACTGTAAAACTTGTATTCTGAATATATTTGAGGCAGTTATATTGCAGACACATTCCACTGGAGGTGTTGACAGGTTATTGCAATTCACGACCTAAAATTTTCAGAAAGAAAACAGTCACTGTGAGATAAAGGAGTCAGGAATAAAGGGCAGTGTGAGAGAGCGAGAAAAAAGGGAATGTGAGATAGAGTAAGAAATGGGGAATAAGAGAGAGAAGGGGGTTTTAAAAATCAGTAACTTGATAAAAAGCACCATATTGAAAAAGAAAATTGAAATAATAACAGAAATACATTGAAAACTTGGAGGAAGATAAAGGTATGGAAAGAAAGAGACGGTGTGTCGAGACCACGTAGAAATAGTTATTTGATTACAGCACGTAGCTAAATATGTTCACTCTCCATTTCTTGCCCAAATAACTCTATTTTGAGTGAAGATAAATTGCCAGTGGCATATATATATCAACCTTATTTACACTCACAGTATTGAGGTCTCACACCTATTCATTTATTGATTGTATTTTTGTTAAAGGGCCAATATAATTGACGTTCGGGCTGGTATATGGCAGTCTTAGCAAGGGTATATACGACGAGTGACAGGTGACTGGGTGTATCTGGATTAATATCACATGTGTACAATCCATTAATTAGGGCTGGTATTTTTTTCTCTCCATATTTAGCCCTGTCTTTGCTTCTAGGTTCACTAAAAATTGTTTTAAAAAATAACTTCCTAGAATCACATTGGGGGTTTATATATTGTTTTTGTTGTTAAATTTAGTTTTAAATATTTTCCATGGAACACTCAATATGATTTTTGTAAATGCTTCAGTATTAGGAAGAAGAACACTGGTTTATTGGTGTTTTTGTTCTTTCTTTTTTCTTTCATACGAATAGAAGAAGTTTTGCATTCTTGTGCGGCATTGTCACCAATCACACATTAAGGGTTAGGTGAAAGCAAAATTGTGTCTGAAAAATTGGAATTTCTGGTTTTCTGCATAAAAATGTTCCAGAATATCAACAGCGTTAATGGAAATATCTGAATTTGCCATCTTTTCTACAGGTAAACCTTCTTTTTTCAATCAATTTAGGGGGAAAATGCAAAATAAAATAAAATGTAATAACAAGTAAAATATATCACTTGGCATTTTGTTTGGGGGTTGTATCTAACTAACCATAAACATCTTGGAATTATTTCCTGTCACTCCATGCTTAACACACTTAGCATATTTTCAACCAACAAAATACTTCAAAGGCTTTAGAAATTTTAGAAATCCAGCATAGTCCATAATGCCATGTAAAAAAAGGTTTCAAAATGTTTGTGTTCATAATGTGCCGAATAATTCAGAACTATGCAAAAGTCTATTTTACAAAATGATCATACTTACGCAATGTGAAAGAAAAATATTCTTGACTCAAAGCGGTTTGGCTTAACTGCTTTAGGTGAATAATCCACAATGGTCCCACATATAGTATCAATATGTTGTCACAATCCCAAGCACTTTGACTACGACGGACAGGGTCTAATCCACCACCTACCCCGATGGCAAACCAGAGGCAATGTACAGCAGAGAACCAACAAGCATCAAAGGACTCAATTCATAATATTTTGTTACCATGATACACTAAGAAAATAAGCAACGCCACAGGCTAGACCATATATTCTTGAACTGTAGTTAGATGCATGATTAATGTGGCTCTTTGTGACTTCTAGTTCTCCTCCTGAATTATTCTCCTCTTTTTATACAAGCACCTATTGTACAGAAACTGAGGTATATACTGTCTGCATGGGGAACTTCATAGAGGAAGTAAATGGAGAATTTCTATTTATTTTTCTCTCTCCCATGAATTTAGTATTTTTAAACCTCAAGTTAAAGACAACCTTGCATGAGTGGTTTCAATATTCAACCCAACACTATCGGTTCTGTTTACTTAGATCATTGAGTGTACCAATGATTAAACAACATCTCATCTTTGTGACGGATTCACTGTATGGTTGGGCTAACTCGGAACAAATAGGAGCAATAATAGCAATAATTGCTTTCACAATTGTTTCCTTTGAGAGTAATATAATATGAGGTATTCACAATGGTTTTAGTGTTTAAATATGGGAGTTGTCTCTTCAAACATAATAAGAATTGAAATGAAAATGTAACAAGTCCGGAATGGTGCAGCCCACGACTAATGATAATACTATCCACCTACATTTACCATTTAGACGAATGAGATTTGAGAAGAAGCCAATGATTCCATGATTTCACTTGAAGAGTAGGGGGGAAAAGACCACTCAGATTTGTATGAATTTTTAAACAGCAAAATGGCAAGTGTTTAATAATTTGGCAATTATGATTAGGTACAACAGCCAGTGTAATGCCATTGATAACACTTTGATCTTTTTATTACCAAACAGATTTTTTTCTTCTGCAAGACAAATTACTATAGTCCATTTCTTCACATTGCAATTGTATCAAATCAAGATCAAGATCATTATATGTTTTTCTGTGTTTTCTTAACCCACAGCAGCAAATATGTACATGTGGACCTACAATTGCATGCTTTTAAATTTGCAAGCTTTCACAAAAAAACTACATTTGGACTTTAACCACAAAAAAAATCATTTTCAGCAGAAAATATATGTATGATTAATAGTTGACAATAGACAAAAGCTTGATTTTCGGGGTGTTAACCTTTTTTTGCTTACCAGTATTTATTGTAGAAAATGTCTATATTGGGTACTATTTATCTTGTAGGAACATCAGGGATATTGACATTGTTGTTTGCCATCTAGTACCAAAGTACATGGTAAAAATAATCTAACTTTGACATAACCTAGATATACTTCAAAGACCATGGATAGTCATTGTCCATAAAATAGAACAGAAAGAATACAGGGGAAAGAAGTATAAGCCAGACACGGGGTGTAGTATGATATATATTCCCCCTTATTGTCCCTCACTTCTCCTTTCAGGGGTGAGACAGAGAAATTCCCTAAAAGGAGGAAGATTAAATGGGGGACCGGGCCCCCTTTCCGCAGAAAACTTTAGAATATATTTACGTAAAAGGACATGTTTTGCTTGCATTTAAATTCTAAATTTGAGAAATATTTGTTTCCCCATCTTGCTTAAAGGTACTATGTCCCATTTGCAGGCCAAAAAAATGAAAAGGTTAAATTCTAACAGCATTTGAAAGACAATACTAATTTAGAACTTCCCTTAAAAAAGGGGGGCTTGAAAATGTCTTTAAGTGGGAAAATAACAACTATTAGTTGTCGAATCGACTTAGGAGCTATAGAGCCAATAAGTAATAGTCTGATTTTTCAGACCATTGTACCGAATGGTCGTACGTTTTATGCTGCGCAAAGATTCAATCAGTTTAATTTTGGCCATTACAAGAAGTGGGTTATTGATGTAGACAAATGCTCATGTACCCTTTACAGCTCATTTTATGTATGTTATTACCAAAGATGAAAAAAAAGCCAGTCAGTCATTCAATAGTGTCTAGCAAGTAAACGGGTTTCCTTGCATAATTTGAATATTAGGACACTGCTAACGTTTAAATTTCACAGATAGGACATACATGACATATTCATAATTTCTGCAAAGTTCTACAGAATTTGATGTTGGCTGCAAAAGGGACATAGTATCTTTAAAGGGACTCTATAACATTGTTCAGATGAGAGAAAAATGCTGCTAAGGTAGTGAGGTCAATGCTAGATTTAAAATTAATGATAATCTGAAAGTTTAAGTCCCCCCTCCGTCTTGATATTTCGAAAATCGGCGGAGGAATCTCATCCCTGTACCTTTGTAGAGAGAGAATTCCAATAAATAACTTAATAATACGTATAATAATGAACCTGTAATGTTGAATGTCACAATGACACAAGCTTGTGGGTAATAATGAAACAAAATTCATGTCATATCGTGCAGAGTTTTGTCACAGCTTTAAGTACAGCAGGCCAGTGTGCAGCAGGAAGATAAAATCTCACAAATCATCTCATAGTGTACACCAAAATATCAAATTAATCATGACAATGATTTCAAGAACCCCCCAAAAAATTACTCTGTGTCAATATTACCCCGTGAGCTTTGAAGGTACCAGTCTGCTTCCAAAGTAAAGTAAAGTTAAGTATCAACAACAACAAAACCAACAAAAAAAGAAGAAGTTTGTTCTTAATAAAAATAATAATATTAATCTGAATTTATATAGCGCTTAAAGCCCATCTGCACTAGTTTGGCCAGGAGGGATTAGACCACCCTGCTGGTCACTGACAGGTGGTTATCTCATCAACTCAGCTCTCAATTAACATAAGAAAAAGAGGATCATGGGGGACCAATGGGCACCGCTTAGGCATTGTTTTCTATATAGAGGGAGCAAGTAGCTACAAGTAGTGCAGTGGGGCTTTAATACGGAATACTGTCTCTAAGCGCTTTACAGATATTATTACCCAAGTTTAGCCCCACCTTCCACCACCATCTCCATCCCAAAACAATTCATACTTTTACCATTCTTCCATGTATATACTCTACATACTAGCACATCTTCAGTTTTATTCTATAAAAGTGAATAAACTTGGAAAAGGACACATGATGAACTCTCCAATACCCTGTAGCATATTTGGCCTACTTCCAATAATTTCCGAATATTGGAATCCCTTAATAAAATTGCTCCGAGTAATATCCAATTATCATCATATAACATGCAATTTTGAACTCGCCGCTCCTCAAATTTCTTGTACAAGGGATAGGGTTCTTAAAGAAATAGAGGTTTTTTATTGAATCATAAGTACACATAATGCAATCATCAATTTTGAGATTATCAAGAATCTATAAAGTACAGAGATTATTGAATTTCATTGAGTTAGTGATAATGGTTGCTTTCTATTCAGGTTGGATTTATAATGTCAAAGTCGACTAAGATCATTACTGAATATACATTCTTGTTGACAATTTTCTTTCTCTTTTCCACATCTTCCCCATAGGGATGCACAAATTTATACTTTAGAGAAATTATGTCTGACAGAATAGGTGATGACATGATAAAGATATTGATTTTAGAAATCCAGTGCTGAAAGTAAAGTAACACAAATAACAAAATTAACTATGATTTTGCGACTGCAAGGTAATGGGGCTCTGCATCAGATAATTTATGGATTGGACTGGTATATGATATGCACACAGCAGAATAACTTTCTAGGTAGGTTTCAGAATTCAATGCATACGCAACACTGAATCAATCACTAGCAAATATTTATTTACGACAAATGACTAATGAAAAAAAAAAAATCCAACATGAGACATCTAAAAATCTGTCTCAAACTAAAAACTTACCAAATGTATGCACAATTGTATCACTAGGAGATCTCTCTCGTGGAATTCATCACAGAAAGCCTTTGCCACTGATCTTACTAAACTCATCCTAGTGATTGGTAAATCAATTTCCCATCTTACGATCATGAGCTGCATCCATCTGACTGATTGACCTTGAACTGAGAGGGCATCTGTTTTTATGCCACCATCCTCTTATTCATGTCTGGGTATTTGACTTCAGAATCCAGAATGCTCTGTATAGAACTATTCCTTTATTCTCTCTCGCTCTCGCTCTCGCTCTCTCTCTCCATCTCTCTCTCTCTCTCTCTCTCTCTCTCTCTCTCTCTCTCTCTCTCTCTCTCTCTCTCTCTCTCTCTCTCTCTCTCTCTCTCTCTCTCTCTCTCCATGCACACTCATTTCCCCCCTTTTAGTCCCTCTATAGGGACTTTTAGATTTGCACGACGGGAACGTAGACTGCTACGTGGACATCCTTTTAAGGCAATGTGACGTCCTTTTAAGGCACTGGCAGTGCCCGGCGGTGTGCCTTAAAAGGGCTTTCTGATGGTGTTTACTTTTCTCTCATTTTCGTAAAGGAAATGTTACTTCCTGAATATATCAACATTGTAGTTTTGCATGTATTTAAATCTTGACACCAAAGTAGGAAATCTATTGTGCAATAGTCATTGAAACTGTTTTCTCTAGACTTAAACATTTAGCAACTGAGATTTTCAGACTCTGAAATATTCATTATATATGATTAGACATGGACAAGAATAAAACTTAAAATGTAATGTTTTTATCTACAGAGCCTAGAGATCGCATGAACATGACTTAATACACAAATACTATATAATAAGCTAATTTATAACATAACTTTTTAGCTATTAAATACACTTTTTCCACAGATCCTAACCTCAATTACCTACAAAATGTACAGCTTTGTATTCACTATTCAATAACTGATAGTTACATTTTATCAATCATATTTCTCACAAACCTTTTTTCATATCCATTTCCTCATAAAATCTAACATTCTCTCACTACTTGTATATGTAAACTGCTCGATACTGTGGTGTTTACAAACCACAGACTGAATTATTTTTTTTATTAAGCACATTTCTCACAAACCTTTTTTTTCCATTTCCTCATAAATTCAAATTTTCTCACCACTTGTACATGTACACTGCTCGAAACTGTGGTGTTTAAAGGTACTATGTCCCATTTGCAGGCCAAAAAAATGAAAAGGTTAAATTCCAACGGCATTTGAAAGACAATATTAATTTAGAACTTCCCTAAAAAAAAGGGGGCTTGAAAATGTCTTTAGGTGTGAAAATAACAACTATTATTTGTCGAATCGACTTAGGAGCTATAGAGCAAATAAGTAATAGTCTGATTTTTCAGACCATTGTACTGAATGGTCGTACGTTTTATGCTGCACAAAGATTCAATCAGTTTAATTTTGGCCATTACAAGAAGTGGGTTATTGATGTAGACAAATGCTCATGTACCCTTTACAGCTCATTTTATGTATGTTATTACCAAAGATGAAAAAAGCCAGTCAGTCACTCAATAGTGTCTGACAGTGAAGTCTAGCAAGTTAACGGGTTTCCTTGCATAATTTGAATATTAGGACACTGCTAACGTTTAAATTTCACAGATAGGACATACATGACATATTCATAATTCCTGCAAAGTTCTACAGAATTTGATGTTGGCTGCAAAAGGGACATAGTATCTTTAATACAAACCATTGCTGAATGCCAGTTTTCATAGACAGGGCTGACAACCACAGACATGTGCTATACAAAGCCTACTGAGGGCGCCATATCACATATGAATTCCATGCAAGATTCAGTGATTTGTTGTATTTGTAGAAACGGTACCGACAGCTACAAATCTAACAAAGATGAGCTTCATTGATGAGCTTCAATGGAAATACATTTTCATAAAACTAAAATGTCCAGGTCAATGCCAGGGAAAGAATTGTACATGTAGTTCTGACTAAATATGCAATATCATTCATTTTCCCAAATTTTATATAAAAACTAAATAATTTTCTTGGATTAAGGACTATGTTTCTATACAACAGATGATTTAAACAGTGTATTTCATTAACATATATAATTCTAATTAAAATAATGGATTATTGCATAGCAGTTAAAGTGGAGACAAAAATTAAACATGGATGAATGTGAACATCTAACTAACACTTTCTTGAACCATCAATCAATTTCTTTCATTTCCCCCCTATGCAACCCCATTTCCTTTCTACCAACCCCTTTTTCTCCTGCATCATCAAAATCATAAAACACTTGTGCGCTTTATTTTCCAGTTTCCACCCTGGCATTTCTCCATTCCCATCTTAAGAAAACAGCCTTTCAGCTATCCAAGCAATCGCAGTAATTCTCAAGCACCATGCAAGCCAGTCCAGCCACATCTAGATATTGATTTTCCCCCAAAACTTAATAATATTACAACACCAAAGAATTGATTGGGTCTTGTGCAGCGCTTATACCCAATGAAAACCATTAATGTTTGTATAACAATATCGACAGTACATTCAGAGGCTGTGGGAGAACGAATGGGGGAAAGGTCAAGATTGTTTGTGCAAATATTTAATATTAAAAATTATGTGTATGGGTTTAGAAGCAATCATATAGCACTGAAGTGGCATCCTTTATTATTAACCCATTGACTGCTCAATTCTCTTAGGGTGCGTTCAATCAACACTTTTTCACCCTAGAATCACGGTTTTCAAAGACGTTTAGTTTAAAACACGGTTGCGTTCAAGCGATTTTTCGTTGGTCGTAAAAATAAACGTGTTTAAAAACACAAACATGAAATGCTGAAAAAGATGCGTTTTGTATCATGATTCTGCAGAATCACGGTCGCTAAAATTCGCTTGAACGAACGGAGATCTCAATCATGATTCTATGACGTCATTATCTATTATATATATATCATCGCTACCTATTTCTATTCTTCCTGGGTGGGCTTGAAATGAGCGAGAATCAGCGATGATGGAAAATCGCTTGAACGATCTCCCGCAGTAACCGTGTTTTGTATCGGCGTTTTGAATTGTGATTCATGTTTGTGATTCTAGCTTCGAAAAATCGCTTGAACGCGCCCTTATTCCCATAGGCTTTATAATGGGCCACCCGTTTCCCATATGCAATGTGTTAAAAGTACTTGACATTCATGAGTAAAGTCATGGAAATAGCTGAGTAATCCACGTAGGAATGCTTGCAAAATGTACATTGGAAAGCTTCGGGTTAAAGGTACTATGTCCCATTTGCAGGCCCAAAAAATGAAAAAGGTTAAATTCCAACGGCATTTGATAGACAATACTATTTTAGAACTTCCTTAAAAAAAGGGGGGCTTGAAAATGTCTTTAAGTGGGAAAATAACGACTATTAGTTGTCGAATCGACTTAGGAGCTATAGAGCCAGTAAGTAATAGTCTGATTTTTCAGACCATTGTACCGAATGGTCGTACGTTTTATGCTGCGCAAAGATTCAATCAGTTTAATTTTGGCCATTACAAGAAGTGGGTTATTGATGTAGACAAATGCTCATGTACCCTTTACAGCTCATTTTATGTATGTTATTACCAAAGATGAAAAAGCCAGTCAGTCACTCAATAGTGTCTGACAGTGAAGTCTAGCAAGTAAACGGGTTTCCTTGCATAATTTGAATATTAGGACACTGCTAACGTTTAAATTTCACAGATAGGACATACATGACATATTCATAATTCCTGCAAAGTTCTACAGAATTTGATGTTGGCTGCAAAAGGGATATAGTACCTTTAAAAGAATATTGTCTCCTGTATAAACAAAATTATTTCCGTTGTAATATATTTTTTTCTTTTATGAGAGCTATTTTGTAACTGTTTAGGGGGAACATGATTGGGCTATACATGTACCTATGATCAAAGGTTAGGTGCATTTTAATTAGTGCTGAGTCAAAATTTCAAAATCATATCATTATTGTATGGGATGATAATCAAAATGGTTGAATGGGTGAGAAGACTAGTTTTTCATTAACTGGAAGGATGACATACTGGTGGCATTATTGTATGGGGTTAATTGTCTGGCTTAGCCTACATTACCATCATTAGTACAGCAGACATAGAGTCTATGAGTAAATCTATAATGGTAATGACATGTATTGTTCTGAATGTACACGGTCAATATAATCATTAGTCTGTCCTACAGACTCTCTTACCGCTGCTTGAGCGATCAACCTTTTAGTCATTGAATTATTTCATTTTCAGAGCATAAATTTACATGGCTCATCAGGAGGTATTAAACAAATCTTATCATCATAACTAAAACCATAACTTTAATAAATCTTTGTACAATTTATGAATCATATTCATTTTTTTTTAAATTACACATATTACCTGCTGAAAGCCATAAGGTCAGTAATGACATGAGTAAGCCTATTTCTGGCTCTTAGCATAAAGTTCCATTATAACCATTGTTAACATCTTTAGTTTGTTTCTTTGTTACAACTCAAATCTAAATCCCCTAATACTTTTGTAGACCCAAAAAGAATTGCATAATGAAATTCAAACATGGTATTGTTCTTGTATCTCTGTTTAAGAGCTCCTGGAATATCTTTTCCCACTATCAATTATTACCAGAATAAGATTCACATTCTAATTTAGTTTATGTTATTTCATATTCATTCTTAAATACAAGATTGTTGCCACCAATGACTTTCTGATAGTACATTTGCTCCATTATCTATTCCTCCAACAAAAAATGAAATCCTACAATTCATCCAATTCTGCCTGTCCACCACTAAAGCAATTTTGCACATAGTCTCCACTCTTTACACAAACGACCCCCAAATCAAATCATATCTCAAGCATAACAGGCATTGCCTCGATGCATCTCACATCCAAGATTTTGAATAATTAGCCTCCCCCCGAAGGCAACCCAGATCCGTCTTCATTTCTTCAAGTTACGCTACTGATGCTATCTCGCCAGTACTCGGCAACCACCATCTTCTAACCCATCTTGTCACTGGCTTGGACGTCACTTCCAAATGTTGCTTTGCCTAATTCCCCCCTCAGGATATTTGATTCAAGAGATAAAAGAGAGATGGTTTGAAGACATGTGATGACTCATCTAAGATCTCATTCCCTAAAAAGTCATAAAAATGACTGATTTTCCCCCAAGATTTAGCATGAATCTGTCTCAGATACTGTATGGCATTGCTGTGGTGTGCATACATGCATTTTTGGCATACATTATGGATATATTTCCTTTACTTTTTTCCCTGATTTCCTTGCATCTTGTAATGTATCATTGTATTTTCCCAAGTAAACAAATATATGCAGATAATCACTACAATTAATATAAATCAAATTCACTTTTATCCTGGTAATAATAAATCTTTAGGTGTTTTAAGTTATTGTATAATCAGAAGTGCAATTTAAAAAAAATCCTATGAACATTTGGCAAAGTAACTTTTGATGTTAGTAGTGGCATTTTTTTTAGTAACTTAATTAACCCTTGCACTTTTTCAGACATATATATATATATATATATATTATTTGTTGTTCAAGTAAGTGAGACTTTAATTCCCATTGGTATCAGAATTCTTTTGTTTTGACCAATATTTTCACATGTTAAAGTGAGTGGATCGTCAGTTTCCATGTGCAGATGGCCATAATTCGCTGACACCAGCCTTGGTGGAAATAACATTAATGGGAGTACAAATCTGCACACAGTGTCAAGAATTACCCTAATCTCTCGGAGAGTCATTCGGGTGAGGAAAAGCAAAGCATTACATAAGGTCGAATGGTCATAAAACTGAAGGCTAACCCTTGTGATTGACAACACCTGTTACTTAAACCGAACAGTGTCGAATTCTGACTTCTATGTGTTAACTTTCATACAAGACATGTTATAAGCATGTCTACATTAATTCAAACACAAATGAAATCATTCATTGCTTAAATTGGAAAATGCCAAAAATTAGGACAATTCCCCCAAAATACAATGCCAATCATAATTATTAACCACAAAATGAAATGCAGCCAGCATAATCTCAGCAGTTTTCTGCAGTTGATTAATCAGAAACTGCATAATCAAACTGCATAATCAATCAAATGAAAATAGTCATCAATCTTCTGACATATCATTCATAGAAACAAGAGGATAGATGTATACTGAAACCATCGACTGAAACAACCGCCTTGAATATGAGACAATCTAAATTAATAAGGATGTGTTGTGTTCAATCCCATGGATGAGTTGACGTCAACGTTGTAATAATTAGATTTGATCTGCTAAGGCCAGATGATACACACAGAACTAACTGGACACCATCGGGACAAGAACACCTCCAAATTAGTCTTGGGCAACGCTGCAGTGCCGCCTCGTATTTTCGCTCACCCATCCTTGAAATGACAATTTATGAGGGGAGGAAGGGCAGGGAGGGAGATATGTACAATTACGATGATGCTGAATGACTCAACACAAATTGGAATGAATGAAAACATGGACCAAAGCCAAAGACAAGTAGTCTTACATGACCAGACTAAGTCTGCCTTGTAACCTTACACAAAAATGACCATGTGGGGCTTTTAACCCTGAATACTGTGCCTATGCTCATGGAAACCCATCAGATTTACCCTGATTATAACTATTTCAAATGAAAGCAGCCTGTTATCCTCAATGTTTCATTCACAATACAAAAATACACTGTTGAATATTTGATCGGTGTAAAGAGTTTTTACACTTGTTCATACTTAATACTTAGGTAACAGCAAAGAGGTGTACATACACCTGTCACTTGAATACATTAAATACATTTTGCAATCAAATACATTATACTACTTCACAATATAAATATAGTCTGCATACAAAGCCTATGCACTGAATGAGTCAAATAATTCTGGCACTAGCTCATTCATTCATCCATTGATGAAAGCGAATCGTGATGTAAGTTTCCATGGAAACCGCTTCCCTCTAAAATGCGGCTCTATTCATTCACAATCCTTTTTCTCTGACTTGATGATGTCATATGTATAGTTCCGAAGCCAAGCGAGGTGACTTTCATAAATTAACAAATCTGGCATTGCGAGGTAAACTCATATTGACAAAATACTTATCAACTGTGACTGTGACAAAGGCCAACGTCAATCAAGGGGACAAAATGTGCAATTTGAATTGAGCCTTACATATTATAAATAAATGCATTCATGCATGGTGAAACATCTATTAATATTCAAATGGCTGTGCATGCTATATTTTAGGGATGTATTACAATTCTTTTAAGCCACTTATCTTTATATTATTGTTAAGTTTGTAAACCTAATAATCCTAAATCAATTTAAAATGATTTAATATGATAATTAAATAAACTGAAGTTTTATATCTTTGGTTAAGCTGTCTGTTTTTTTTTAAAGAAACATGTGAATAGGATAATTTGTGAATTTTTGCCAGATATCAATTTCTTTGAAATCAAACACACATTCAGTCCAATTGCACACTTCTATGGGAGAGCCATCAATATATAACATGAGCCTGGAAGATGAGCAAAGTGATGCCATCCATCCTCCTACATCACATCACCAAACAGCATCTTCACATTCAAAATGGTTATCCCATTTGTATTCGTGCAGACAAGGTTAAGTGCTGCCATTACGTGGCTGCCTGCCTCCAGTCCGCCGCCGCCGCCGCTGAGCAAACTAACCCAGTCGATGGGGACAAGGTAAGCGAATACAGAGTAAATAGATGACACAACCAAACACTGATGAGGACTGTCTTTGTGTCTGGATGCTAGCTGCTTGCCTCATCATCATCATCATCATCATGTTCTCACTCTTTTCCATCCCTCATCTTCTTCTTTGTGTCTTTGTCTTTGTCTTCATCTCAAAATCCATCTTTAGTGAAACTTTTGTTCAGTTGAAGTGCCCAATGTTCTTTTTTTAACAACAATTGAGTCATCATGCTCGGCCAACTCTCTCTCTCTCTCTCTCTCTCTCTCTCACTCTCTCCCCTTCTCTCAATTTATCTGTCTGTTTTTCTCCCTTTCTCTCTTCTTTGATATCATGCTTTCCTATCTACTAATTCTCTTTTCTCCTTTTTTTTTCTCCATCTCAAATCTGATAAAATAACAAGATCTTGACTTACCTGTTAATGAACAGTCATGATGAGGGTTGAATTGCAGAAGGAAAATATGCAAAGACAAAAATAATAGACATATTTGTCAAAATTAGACAAACAAACTATCATACATGACAAACAATGGAACATCACAACAGAGCGCCACCTTAACCTAAAATCATGTTAAAAACAAATGTGAACTATACAGCCGATAAACATTGAAAGAATGGAACAAAATATGACTTAAAGTCAAAGATTAATGTAAACACTGACTCGCATTTCAGGTTGAATAGATAGAATATTTATTGTCTGTCATGCACGTGTAAACAGGTTGAGCTTAGTCATAGGGGATCACCGTCATGCTAGAATATCTACATGTAAATTATACAAAATTACATGTAGGTGGCAATTCTAATATACAGCTTGACTGCATTTTGATTGTAATCAGCACATAAATGAACAACAAAGGTTTGTTTGTGACATGATTTTTATTGTTCCTTATGATGATGATTCATAAAATTTTATGGCACCATATATCTGTACACACATTCAGAGGCACAAGCTACTAATGAACTTAGTGTTGAAAAAAAGATGGATAAGAATATTTTACAATTATTAAAGAGAAGAGAGCATTAACTGAAAGGTAGATACAAAAATATGATTTCACAGTTGCAAGTTCACCGACATGCCCTTCTAAAATGTTTATTAAAGGATGTCTGCAAAATTGCACTTAGGACAGTTTCGTGAAAAGATGGCCATGTGTTTTGGATGTTGCCCTACATGAATATGAAAAATAAAAGGCCTACAGCTAGGCTTCACTACTTCACCCTAACAAGGCCTTTAACCAACTCCAAGTGTCTGGATGTCTAGACAGCTACCAAGAATGGAGGAGGGAAGAGGGGGTTGAGGGAAGATTGGGGAGTTGGGGGACAAAATCCACACTCCACTGTAATGAGAGAAATTGTCAGCTCACCACAGAGGGCCTGGCCGTGTTTATTATCGCAAAGGATTTATGTTAGAGACTTTCACCTCTAGCCGCCAGCATGGAAGCATGGAAGAAAAAGCAATTCCAGCCTCATCAATTTTGGGGATCTCTTGTTCTCTTCTATTACGTGATTTGACGATCTGCAGTCAGACAAACATGAAAGATGAACTGGAATATGATATTATTCTCATCTACTTTTATAAAAATATGAATACAGCAAACAATAATAGCTGCACTGCATTTTGCAATATACCAGTGTCTAAGCTTCAGGCGTCTGGTGCCACTGAGTAAATGAAGCTAGAGAGAGATAATATTCGTAATGTCTTATGGGTATCGACTATCGATCCTTAAAGGTAAAGACCAGTTTTGGAAACGCCCCTCTCTCAAAAAATGAAATGGAAGCTCTAATTACCAATCATGTGAAAGAATATGTTTTGACTAATACGTGATGATACAAATTTTGCCGGGAAACCGCCTACTAATTGATATATTTGGTAAATTATTATATCTATTGGGACCAAATAGATATCGCGCACGTGGTCGCGTAGTCCAATATACATCTTTCTGTGTACAGTGCTTGTAACTTGACCAAGACTGGGCCAAATTTCTTATCATTTTGATGATTCCAGAACCTTGCAGTACACACCAATACTTATATGCTAGATGATCAACCTTTTCTGATTAATTCCACGTTTCTTTCACAATGCAATCGCATGACCAGAACTGGTCTTTATCTTTAAACGAGTATTCTTATGCTTGTATTTGCCTAAATAGAGAATTTATAAGAAACTCAGGCAATTTATATGGCCCTCTATACAAAAAGAAATGTTTTTAAAAAAATTATAGAATGAAAATTCTTCTACTATGAACCATAGTTTCTCATTTGAACAAATCATATCCAACAGCACTGGAATTTTTTGTTGTTGCTATAAACACAAGTCTACAGGAGAAATTTGGATAGAATGTCACAATCAAATGACCAAATTACCAATTATTTGGGATCCGCATGGATTTAGTCATCTCATCTTTCACATATTCATAACTTTCTTATTTATTCATCTGACTTATTTCAAATGATTGGCATCATGCTTCTTTTATTTTCACACAAATGAAATTCCCATATAGAAATCCAAGCTTGCAGTTGCATACACCAATCTAATTAAAGATCGTCGATGCCTCGTAGTTCTTGTTTACAGTAACCTTATAACGAGCCGGCAGCTTGTTTCAAAGGTTTGATTACTCTTTAAATGCTTTTAAAGCACACACTACGATGTTACACAATAGTATTAAATAATTTTTACTGCATGTGCTCACTTTACCTACATTATGCCATAAACTGATCTCTTTACAGCAGACTAACACATAAAAAAAGTCTACAAAGAACACCTTACCTTATGCCTACATTTTCAATCCTTGTAAATATTTATAACCTCAACTCCAATGTACCATGGAAGATAGATGAACACATTCAAACAAGTGCCAAAACACAGACAATTTTATTGAAAGATGAGAAACAAATACCCATGAGAGTTTAGAATTGGCTTGTAAGGGCTGGCCATTAGACGATGAAAGTGATTTACACTGACACTGCAGTAGTTTCGTTTGCTCTAAAGAAACAAGGAGAATACATCCATGAAACTACATAAAACTACATTTTACACGATGTGTACATGGTACTTGGATTTTACAGAGCTCATTCTGTTGACAATTATTCTAAAATATGGCTGACTTGTTTGCAAAATAAAACACTTTTACACCTCACTTGAACTTTCACCAAGTTCCTTCATGGACATTGAATTTCGGGACTCCTTTATTATATGTAAAATTGTAGTTTTCGTACCTAAACTTTTACCTAATTTAAAAATATATAAATAAGATAAAAAAATATAAATATAACAATAAATATTCATATAAATGATTATATAAATATAAATATATTAAAAAATTCTACAACAAATTATGACACAGTATGACTCTAATACATACTACATATATGTAAATAATCAATTTTTAGCGGAAATTTCCCTTTTTATGCATTACTTAATCTAAATTTTTTTAATGCAAATTAAGGGTAAAAATCATATTAACTCTCCCAAAGCTAATAATGAGACACTCCTAATAACTTTCCTTCTTTACTCACTATTTCAAATCTACATGTAGTTTTATTCTGGCAGGGAAGATTTCAAGTATGGGATTCTACTGACTTGCATGACACTATGCTATAACAATGTTGTTATGGTAGTTCCACCAACATGAAAATCACGTTCCTTTCTTTTTTCCCACCGATCATTGATCGTACCTGCCATTCTGAAAGAAACACTACCCCTTTTGTGCATATCGTGTAACAAGCCCAGATGTGACTTCAAAATTCCTCCGCCAAACGAGCATAATCAAAAGCATAATGTGATTGTGAATGATACTACATAGAGAGAGAGAGGGGGCTGTAAGCAAGATGGTTGACTTTGCTTGGGGTTTGGTCTGGGGGTTAAAGGGTTAAGGGGAGAATTTGCAAGGATAAATTTGATTTGTATGCATGGAGCGATCGCCTTACAAATAAATCCAACATGTGAATATTCCTGAGCCCTCCGGTAACAAAAGCTGAGGTAGGTAAGATTCACTGTACAATCCGTCCATACCTACGGCTGAATGTCTAGCAACAGTTTGAGCAAGATCACCCGGATTATCAAGAGGTTATTTTGACCATATTCAAGACTCTTTCCAGCTAAACTCTAATCTTTATTCTCAATTCATTCAATTTCCTTTAATTTCAGCTTCAGTGAGCATAAGAAGATAACAACAACAACAGTTACAAGAAATCACAAACAATTCCCCTAATCATCCACCAGAGCAATTTTAATATCATTCAATGTATTTCTGAAGAAATCATGTCCTAAAAATATCTAAGGGTCTATGATAATGAAAACACATTTCTACCAGTAAATGCACAGGTCTGATAATTATATTTCACAATTCAATTGGTGATTCTATTAAAGTGGATTTTGAGGTAAGACCATGTTCAATAGTACAGCATTGATACATTACTACTACATGTATAGCTCTTATCCATGTTTAACCCGTTGCAGATGGTTTCATGTTTATTTAACATTTCCCTAATTTCATTCCTGAATATCGTCTAAGGCTTATTCGAGTTAGGAAAATATGTCAATATAAAGATTCTAGACGAATCTCGACCCCCTAAAAACTGATCGACCCCCTAAAAACTGATCTACCCCCCAGCAAAGTTTAAGACATTGAAAAGGAAATGAATAACCTTATCAAATTAGACCCTCCCCATAACCATAACCAACATTATATACAGGTACATGAATGGTATATATAGATCTAGATTATAGACTTGAGTACAGATTTCCAATACAAATTATTGGATCAACATGAACTCTTTCCTGCATGTATTTACGTAATATCGGCATTTCCGTATTCTTAGCATGAATACCCAATTTCCTGTGAAATCAGGAAATCCCATATTATATCTCGATACATTCATGCACCATATGTATCAAGAATATATGATATGGTTCGCTTTGACAGGTCAACATACTGGCCCACATAAAGGTAATTCAAAAGATACAGGAAGATTTAGTTGTCATGCTATTGTAGGCTCATAGCTCTATTTACTCTATGCCTTGAACCATATTGAACATAGTGGTTTATGTCTTTGACTTATTCTTACAAAATGCATAGAATCACTAAGGTAAACAAAATTAGTTAGACACTTGATCAGCAGTATCTTTCACTTTTTAAAGATTTTGGGTGGTATTCTTGAAAGCGGACTAACTTTAGTCCATGGTTTAATCCTCCAACTAAGGAATGATAAGTGTCCATATATGAATATATTTTTGAATAATTTGATATGCCCCTAAATTACCATGATAAACATAATTATTTCATAGATATATTGATGTAATTAACTATGTTATTACACAATATTTCTTTAATGAAAACATTTTATTTTAATTTAGTGACAGATTAAATTATTCAAAAACATATTCATATGGCATATGGACCATGGACTAAAGTTAGTCCGCTTTCGAGAATACCACCCAAAGAATTTCAACACTTGAAACTTGAAATGATAGCACTGTATGGATCATGCTTCAGAAATATTCACACTTTCCCTTGAATTCTACAAATATAGATCCTAACCCCTAAGTAGACATGAGATATTAATCTGTAAAATACAGGATATACCAAAACAACCAGAGTCTGGCCACAGTCTCTTAAAGATGCTGATTATCAGATCACTCTGTCATCCATACTCATTACGAGGTTAGGCATACCTTTAAGCTAATTTCCTGTATCTCCTCAGATGTTCATATTTTCCAGATAGGCAATTTGAATATGGCTTAGACTTTTGGAGAATATTGTATTAAAGGCCCCAACATATCATCTATTACTTCATGGTGTGTAGGCCTACAATCTATAGATGTTCATGTGAGTACACTTTGATAAAATGAAGATATGGATTATGTTTTCACCAAGTCACCATCAGAAAAAAAACTTATCGCACCATCATTTGAATGATTATGTCTGATTCGAAATTGGTATAATTTCAGCGGAGACAAAGTAGTCCTTCACATCTCCAGAGAAATTAAAATAGAGGGTATAAATCTGGATACCTTCTTATCGAGGAAATTTGTAAGTTGGCTTTGATCTAGGATATATACTGCTTATGCCAATTTTATTTCTGAATTTCCTTTGAAAAACAAGTTACAAGTTACTATTCCTTAAACTTCCTTATAACAAGGGATTTCAAGATATAATGTTTCATAGTATCATGAAAAGAGGGAAGTGGTTAAAGAGTATATCTATCTTTAAATATTTGGTAAGAAAACATCTTGGTAACGCTCAAAAGAAAACATTGCTGTTTTAATAATGTGTTGGAAGAAAAAAATCTGTGTTTTTTTTTTTTGGTCTTGGTGTGTATAATTCCCACCTGGGATCTAAGATCATGTTTAAGAAAGGAAAACTTAAATCTCAAACTAACTTCCTTTGTGAAACCCAATTTTCACAAGAGCGTTAGCCCATCGTCAGGTTTCAAATTTTAGAAGAATACAGGCCACATGTCTACAACTCAATATTCTATTTTCTGTGAGCAGTGTTTAAATAAAATAATAATAACTGCAATAGTACTCAATCCTCAAACATATCATATCTCCAGCAACCAATATCAGCACACAACGCATTTCACGGAAATAAAAGCCACCAGATACCTATTCACTACACCTGGATTAAGAGAGATAACTTGGCATGAAGTGCCTTGTCTGGGGACACATAAGCACATAGACTATCATTTGAATAAACCATCATACCAATGCATCCTGAAATATATAGAGGTAGCAATATTTCAAAATACTTCAAGACACAGATTTATGTGACATGTATTTCATTCATAACTTCATGGTCACATAGGGTGCGTTTATCGGGTCTTGCCGTCAGATATGTACATATCGAACCCCACTATCGAACCCCACTATCGAACCCCACTATACGAACGTGATTCTCGGGATGTCACGCTTATCGTCTCTTCACGATTCAAAATAAAGGCCTTGTCTCTGCGCAGCTGCTTTGCGCCGTTTGACCCTGGAAGCAGATAAGCCTGGGAAGGTCCATAGAGCTATATGGTAAGGTCCGATTTGTATGTGGGGTTCAAAACAGCTTTGCGTTTATCGTGTCTCAGAAACGTGATTCTGGCTGTATGTCACATTCAAAACGCACCTTTTTCGGCGTTACAATATGCCCATATCTAAAGACGTTTGAAATAGGGCTTTGCGTTTATCGCCTTAAAAATTTGCCTGAAAGACGTTTGAAAACGCTGATTCTAGGCAAAAATTTGGTCGATAAACGCGACCAAAGCAACACATGTGTGTATAGGAATACCGCAGGCAGCTTGCAAAGAATTGCATCAGCCTTTGCATGTGTGAGTAGTTGAACAAGTTTGTTGACTGTAACATCACACTTGAACCCTGAACTCTACCAAACACCATCACTGCTCTCGTACCTCACGGAGGCAAATGCGGTGATAGTCTCTTATGAAAGAACTCTGTTCCCTGCATAGTCATGCAAGCCATGTCAACATTAAATACAGAATTACAGACTAAATCGATTTCATTTTCATCATTTTATCTAGCCAGAGTAGAAAATTTCCAAAGTGAGGATGTACAGTTGTTCATACCCGGCCTCACTGAGTTTTGTAATTTTTTAAGTATTTAAAAAATTTAATCTTTCATGAGAATGTGAACATATAAAAAATTACATCTTGGAGTATTCAACAAAGGCCCTCATTCAACTTTCACCTTTCATTCTTGACTTAGGCCTACGAAAAACACAAAAAACATAAAAATATACAAGGGTTATGAATAATTTAGTTGTTTACTGTATATTGTGATTTGCACTATACAAGAACAGAGTAGTATAATAGAAACAAGCATCATACTGTAATGAATGTTATAGTAAGAAACACATTCCTCCCAGGTAGATTTATCACAAAATGACACATGATGTCAAACACAATGACTCACTAGTTTATCGACATTACAAGTTCTCCCGAAAGAAGTAAACATTACCTTACTTCACAAGGAAGATGGGAATATAAGTTGTATTGTATCACAAATTAGATTTCAGTAACAAATATATTTTATGACACCTCGGCAATAATATTATGGAAGAACATTCTATTTAGAGATACCATCACCACATCTTGTATGAATCATAATTTAATTTCATCTCCATACAAAAAGACCTAGATTTAAGCGGAGATTGAGAATTCATTAATCTCAAAGTATAGAAATCATATCTATCGTGCATAAGTACTTCACAATTTATTCATACAGAAAAGCCACTTTCTGAAGCATCTAACTCAGTATTTACTTCGCATGAATGAGTCTAATCTCAAGACTACCCTGAAGATAAGAGGAATCATATGACTACTTGTCCCTGCTGATCATATGAAGTGCTTCCTTGTCTCTCGATAAGTACAAGAAACACGCAGACTAGAACCAAACAAAATGGTAAAACTCCATCTCGTGTAAAGTATTATCCAGGGACTATGCCTCTTATAATAGAGCACATAACTTTCCATTTCCAAGCTCTGTCAACAGTAGCGTCATGATCGACAAATATGCTTTGACATCGCTGGAATTCGAATTGCAAATGAATTTTGCATACAAGTACAGGTCTTTGAACTGGATCCAGGGTATTAATACTTAAGTGGGAACAAATCATGCTTTAAGTATGAATTTCTAACTGATCTTGATAACAGAATCTTTGCCTCTCCTGTGAGAAAACAGAAGACGAAAAAATGGTAATACAGATCAACAAAATCCTTGCAAGAAATAATAAGTCATTAAACTTGATTATTTCCTTGGAAATTGCTGGATGGGTTAAAGTACTAGCAATTGCAAGAAAGAGCAATCGTTCAACTGAATGCAGGGATGATGTGGTGCATGCATCATTGAGCTTCATCCATCCTTCGTAGAATTAATATCCTCGAGCTATCCCTCGGCTTCCCCATGCCTGCCTGTGTCTCTATCTGTATCTCCATTCCCCTCTTGTGTTCTTTTTCTTTCCTATTCCAACCCTCTCAAAATGTCATCTGAACCATGTTCATCCACTTGCGATCAACAAGCTTTTTTTTTCTTCATTCATGTTCAGTAGGTTCAGACTCTTCACCATCTGATAAGCATAGGAGCCAAAAGGACATATCTCATACAAATCTCCTACCCATTAACTTATTCATTTCACTCTGCTTTCTAGATTTCTTTCCTGACTCTGTCATTTCTATCATTGCCTCAAACCTCTCTTCATCTTTATCTTCTTGACTCTCTCTATCTCTCACCTCCCCTCCCCTTCTCCCTTTCTTCTTCTCTCTCCCTCCCTTTCTTCTTCTCCCTCCCTCTCTCTCTCTCATTTCTCTCTCTCTCCCTCCCCCCTCTCTCATTTTCCTACTCTATCCCACTTCTCTCATTCTATATCTACATGTACCCCTGCAAACCCTCACATCACGTGTGACTGTGTTGATAATTACATCTTACATCACCGTGAGTAGGATGCGGAGATTGGCTCATCTTGAGAGCATCACATCTTCACACCTCCCTCTCTTCATCTCCCACACACATACACACACACACACTCTCTAGATGGTGAATACAGCTGTAGCTTGGGGGCACTCTTACAGGATACATCCCTATACAATATACCTGTCATGTACAATGCCTTCACGTACCATTTCATTTCAACACATGCATGTATGTTTAATTCTTTTGTGGGCCTAATGATGCCTAATATGATTAAACACATAACAAGATTATGTGATCATATATGACCAATTGGTATTTGTTAATAGACCGGTTTATACTAACATATATTTTATGCATACTTTTAAAACAAAGGTTCTGAAATCTGAAATCTTGTCCTAGGTTTGTCTGACATGGCAACAAGTAATATATGTGGACTGGATTCCAAGTATTGTAATCCATTCATTAATAACAGGTTAATGGAATAATTTGTTGCTAGGTCCCCAGGAAAGAAACATCCATACATTTGAATATGTTAGTAAACCGGTCTACTGAGATTAATCAAGTACCCTTACATCAACTTGCCCCATTTAATTTGATGGAGATGTGTTTGAAATTGTGAGCATTTAAGGCCTCCATTTATTCCATCTATTTCAGCAAAGAAGATTCATATACTGTCAGTTAGCATACTAAGAAGGTTTGATATGCAGTGCAGAATATCAGAACAAGTAAAGGATATCATATGACAATCCCATGAATACGAGATGTCTGGTCACCCTCTTCAAAACTGCCCAGGAAAATGTAAAACGATATGATAAAACAAACAAAATATTTAGTTGTCATAGTATTCAGTAATGATCAAGAATATTATCAAGGAAGTATAATGAAAAAGAATATGAATTGTAATCAAATAGATTATCATTATTGGACAACACAAAGATTGTTATGTCTAAGATTTTGTACACTCTCCATACTACCTCTGACCCTGCAAAGTGCCAATGGTGTTGTTCCACTGCTTTTAACTACCAAGAACACATTATTATTATACACACATGCCAAATAGGGTGCGTTTATTGTCCAATTTTTTGCCTAGAATCAGCGTTTTCAAACGCCTTTCAGGCAAATTTTTAAGGTGATAAATGCAAAGCCTTTTTCAAACGTCTTTAGATATCGTTTTGAATGTGACATACAGACAGAATCACGTTTCTGAGAGATGATAAACGCAAAGCTGTTTAGAACCACACATACAAATCGGACCTTCCCAGGTTAATCTGCTTCCCGGGTCAAACGGCGCAAAGCAGCTGCGCAGAGACAAGGCCTTTATTTTGAATCGTGAAGAGTCGATAAACGCGACATCCCGCAAAACACGTTCGTACAGTATAGTGGGGTTCGATATGTACATATAGAAAAGCTGATTCTGAGTGGCAAGTCACGATAAACTCACCCATATACACACATCATCATCTTTTATGATCAAGAACACCACAAGAGTGTGCTTTATAATATTGTCTTTTGAATTTCTTCTGCAAAGTTTCGTCAGACACTATTCAAATCTCCCTTTTGTACATGAACAAAATATATATATATATATTATGTCAATCTACCCCCTTCCATGGAAATATACTGACTAAGCCCCTGTCAATCAATGTCAAGTGCGAGTATCAATATCACTGTATCTCATTATTCTCATTCCTACTGAATTTCATAAGGTAAATCTATACCGACATGCAAATCTACCCTTGAAGTAATTTAGTTTTTTGGCTTCTACACTGACAGGGTCAGTCAACTGGACTGTGTTTGAATCAATAGTGAATAATAAACAGCTCTACACTTGAGAGTAATTTGCTACAACCCACATGAACACAACGTTGTATTGATTTCCGGCCCATTTCTGGAGGGGTTTTTAAACCGTGGGTCCATTATGAAATGAGCTTTGGGGTCTCTCAAGTGTGGATGATATTACAAAGACAGCCACAGGTTGTGAACAATGGGGTCTATAGATTGTAACCGAGAATGCAGAACAATGCTGGTTTATTGCAAATTATAATTTAACCAAAATTACCAATCATTACATCGCAAGTGAAAACTAATACATGTTGTAAATTGAATGCACCCACGCTGTTTAAATGAATGTTAAGGGATACCTGTAGTGCTGTGTATAAATGAATTATGGTAAAGAATGGTAGTGGGAGAAGTAGTGGTATGTGGTAGTGGTAGTGGTAGGCGTAGTGATAGTTGCAGTGGTAGTAGTAGTAGCAGTAGCAGTAGTAGTAGTAGTAGTAGTAGTAGTACATACAGTAGTAGTTGTAGTAGTACTAGTAGTAGTACAAGTAGTACAAGAGCAATGGTGTACAACAGAAGCAGAAGTAGCGATAGCAATAGAAACTGTAGCAGTAGCATTAGCACCAGTAGTAGCTGTTGTTTTGGATTTGTCTTTAACTTAATTATTACTGACTGGTCAGGAAAATGCTAATAACTAGTACATCACTGCTCAGTCCACTGCAAGTAAACTCCCCTTGACCTACCACATCTTGTACTCAAGTCTGTAGCGAGGCATGAAACAAATTAAACATGAACATAGCAAGAACTTATAATGCTGGACGATGGCTTTGCTTCATAAAGTGACCTACTTCTAACCAGGTAGAAAAAATATCAGACCATTTCCTTCCATGCGGGAGACAAAATTTAATTAAAAATGATTCATTGAAGCTTAAGCTCATGAAGCTCGCTAGATGTGGGCTGACCACATTTTTCAACTATCTTTTGTTTATATATTTTCATTGAGGGGGAGGGGGGTAATAACAATCTGTAAACATTTTTCTACTCTAAAAAGGAAATTACAAGAGCTCATTCACACTCAATGTATTTTGATTTATAGTGAGTAGTAACAAAAAAAAAACAATTTGATAACTTTCAGATTAATTTATTGAATGTAAATTTACAATGTGTGTTCCTAAAACAGGTAAAACATAGACTTGTATAAAGACCTATTTCCCCCAGTGATCTTTGCAGTTACATTGCCGACACAGGGCTTGCAAATAGTTGTTTGGAGCCAGAAGAGATTGACTCTTTCTTAAAGTATATGAATTAATGCCCTTCTGGCTCCAAACAGACAACATGATACAAAGCACTTGAACTATTTCTACCTCTCTCAATCCAGGTGGAGCTAATGGAGGAATGATGTTTTCATTGAACCTGACTGCTCATAACACAAGCACATACTTGGAGCCGTATAAGATCTAGCTTTAAATCCTATCTAAGGAACTTGGTAATCGAGGATTAATGTCCTACCAAAGCCAAGGACACTGGCACATTGATTCGTTTTTTAACTAAGAACCTCTTGTTTATTAAATTAAAAGGGACTACCGCTCAACACCACTGAGCAATCAAGCTTCATTGCATACCACGGAGTAGCCTGGTAATCCATAGTAATAAAAAAACCTTGTCAATAGACAATATGTCATTCAAATAATCTTTGATTACCATTACAAAAAACAAGAATGAATATAAAAGCATATGAAGATATACTTACCGGAGGATAGCTTGAAAGGCTAAATCCTGAAAATTACTATCCATCTTTAGATAGGTGTGAAGTTGTTTTTGTCTCACTGTCCCATTAGTGGCGCATCCATGTTACATGATAAACTCACACTGAACACACAACATCCAGTGATGCATATAAACTGATCAACATTAGAACATTACTGCATGTATCAGCGAGCATAAGATTGCTACATGCCAGTCAATTTAAGCCCACGTACGCATCTCTCACAGGCTTCCAAACTCAGGGTTAAGTTATTGATTCCTTTTTACCTTCCCCCGTTTTAATTACCATGCAAATGTCAGGGGGGAGACTGTAAACCGGATTATTTTACAATCAGTCTGAGCACCAAACCTTCTGCTTGTGATAACATGAGCCCATTATTCCATTTCATCCATATTCATGGCGTCGTTGGGGTAATCATGCGAATAATTCCTCCACATTAGGGTTCCGTAGATGTTGATATCCGAGACAATCGCACATCAGTGTAAATTAGATGCCGTTTAAATATTAACCTTGCTACTGACAGAGATCCAATGCTATGATATAACATCCATTGTAAGATAATGGTGATAATTTCCTGATGTGATGTGATCCGATGCTTGCATCACAGAATGCCTTTCCTGGTAGCTTTCTCATCCAAAATGTCAGAACTGACAAATTTTGTGCCCCGCTAAATGCCAACACTCTCAGGTCAGCATAATTTCATGGTAGGCGAACTCTCAACGTCGTTTATTCCTCCGCAAGTGAGAAACTCGTAAGACTTCTAATGGATCGGAGGAATGGTTTGAATCAAGTCAATGTATTCGGTTTGGGTGCATCGGCCATAGAAAGCTATCCTTATGTTGTTAACTCTCTCCTGGGAATTCAGAAGATCCTTGTGTCCTTTGCAACGGATAGCACGACTGAATAAACTGCATCTCATAAATCTTTAATAACGGTGTGATATGGAACTACATAAGACTGACCATGTTGTTAAAAGACAGCCGTGCTTTACAATACCGACCCATCCAATTGCAGCACTGTCCTACTCAACATAATTTCACCTAGGGACGGGCATATCTTACTCCCTCCTCATTAAATAGCTGATCCTCCTATAAATGTCAGGGAAGAGAAACACAAACGAGGGGATGATTCCACTGTCCCACGTCACACACACACACTCCAAGATACAACGATGATGATGCAGAAGATTCCTGTTTACGTTCAGATAGTCGGGTAAAGAACTATCAAAGGGGGCTAGCATTGCACACACCGGTGCCACGCATTAGCAAAATATATTGATGAAATTCTTGGCAGCGACACCACTATAAAGGTGGATGCACATAGGGTGAAAGGAGAGACAGCTCTGATGATTATGGCGGCATGTAAAATCAATAGGGTACTCATTCAAAGCCTCACCACCCCCTTTCAATTCTCGCCCTCTAAACCCCGATGATGTAATTACTCAAGTGCGACCGTACCCATTCATATAATTGAGACTAAATAATAGATTCTCATAATCAAACAATTGCCTCAATTTCGTTTTGGCACCGTCAGTCTGATTTTTCTCTTATGAACTTCTCACTTATATCTAAATCAACATGGACACCCATTGAATCTAATGTCATTGTACTTTCCTTCTAGATCAAATCAAATATGATAAGCCATCTTTTTGTCTCAGACTGAAATCTACATGTAATCCGCATTCAGAAAGATTCCTGCAAAAATTCACGGCATGTTGTTCTGCACGGGTGAAATTGTATGGACGAATGCATGCCTGTCGCATTATATCACCATCTATGACATTCTGGGGACAATGTCTACCTCAGCATGAATGGGAGAATGAAAATTATAGATTCCATTCAGAGAACTCCTTTCTTTGAAATTCATGGATTCCACCTCATACCACTCATCAATTATGAAATGGATAATGTTTCTTCCCCCGCTAAATAAATGTGATAGAATAATTCTGATGAATCATACTTTTAGGTGTACATGTGCACTTTTTTTAAATAAATGTGATAAGTGTGGCTATTTCTTCATTACCTCTTGTAATGCTTTCAATATTTTTGTTTTCGACATATCATCTGGTGAGAGCTACATTTTAGAAGGGCATTGACTTGTAGATTTAACACAAAGATATTACCCTTTTGGCTCCACACAGACAATTTTTTTCATAAAACATAAACATATCGCCACAAAATGGTAGTAAGTATATTATGACAAGAATTTTAAAAATCACCTGTTTTATTAGAATCTAATGTTTAATTTCTAATGGCTCACTACACTGTAGCTCTTAACTACCGGTATATATTTTTCTTTTATAAAAACAAAAAGAAAGTCTTTCATAGAGAAACCAGTGCAATACATTAAAATCTGTTCTGGTAAATAGAATTAAAAGAGGGGAGGGGTTAGAGACACACGTATAGAGCCTAGGATGACATTATAATGAGTCAATTATTGTCTATCAGTGGACATTAATGTATCCCTAATGAGCAGTGCTCGAGCTGAGACGTGATGACTTCCTTCCATCATGAACCAGACTTACACTTTTAATGAGTATAGTTTCTTTCTGAAAGATATTAATAATATTGTTATTGATTTGATGGGTAATTCAAATGATGCTTTACATTTCATGCACAAATAAGTGCATTTCTGAATCTAGAATTTGAAGTTCAAAGCTTAATATTTATGTATAATGTATATAATTCTGTACCATTTGGGACCCTGCTAAACAGATCTAAATAGATTTATCTATTGATTTACTTACTATTGATATATGCTTATGTACTTATAAATGCATACATTTTGTTTTTTAAATAGAAAATATATGGGAAAAAATGTAATTCTGATCTTTTTATAATGCTGAAAAACCATTGCACTCAGTGTTCAATTGAATGTAATTCCTTGCCAGTAAGAACTTTTCCATTCACATTGTACATATGTCTTATACAGAGATGGCATGGCTCTGAGACCCTTTTGCCCTTGCAAACCATCACAGAGTGGATGGCTTAATGGAAAAAGAAGTGACCATTATGGACCACTTTCTCTGAGACTATGTCAGCAGTTCATGCTTGTAAATGCCACAAATCAATCTTACGGACCCATGATATTTAAACAAAAAATAGCTCGGGGGCACAGCACTGTCGTATAATGCATTATGAAATAGCTCACAGAATAATTCACGGGTTAGGGGCACTATAAAGGAAACTTGACATCTTGTTTTCTCACACAGTAGTCGCAAGTCCCATACCAATTCTTTTTAGAAACCCCCCCCCCAAAAAAAAATACCAGGACAGTGGCATATCATGAAGGTGATTAATTCAGGAAATCAATCTAAAGTTTGTGTGCCCCCTGATTGAAATGCCAGTGATTTATCCTCAAAAGCATAACCTTTTTTAATAATTAAAGTCTTGTTGAATTAAGAAAGCTTTTGGGAAACATGAGGGAATGACAAAACGAGGTCTGGTTTCAGCGAACAAGAGCGACAAAACTTGATGCATCGTGCAAAAACCTTACAGTGTAAATGCTTTGGCTCAAATGCAGGTCAGTCCAGTTCAATTCTTCCGTTAAAATGCTTGCATTATGCAAAGCCAATCCTACGCAATGCTGTCAAGTTAAATGGCATCAAAATAACAGCGCCAGCTCTGCATAAAGCGCAAGTTCTGAAAACACCATGATAACAGAATTGTCTTTTAAAAACGTCCTCTTCTCTATTTGATGAAGAACAGATGTGCCATCTAGGAATACATATCACTTCATAGAAGCCATTTTAAAAGATTAGTGACGGTATTATCTAACATTTCCAAAGGCATGACATAACATTGAAAATAACGGGAGTCAAAAAGTAAAAGGAGGACAAAATTTCTCATTAAAACTTATTCAGCACTTTCTATTACATGTATATATGCATTAGGCAAGAGGAAATATAAAATGTTTTTTTGATTTATATACGACACAATCCTCTCTCAAATGTCTTAAACACATTTCTTACTTTAAAAGCTAGCATATTTCTTCAGTAGTTGGTAATTGACATATCATTCAAAAACAGGCACAGACATTAACAATATATATTCAAATATAACAAAACCTCTGTCAACAGATTTAACAGAATACATTGCTGTCGCTGTACTTCTACAGTAGATGTCAAGTCATTATTTCATGACCAATATTGATATACATGTAATATCGTGACTCAGGTTCTACAGTGAATGACAGATCAGTAGGACATACATTCAGTGTGTTCACAGAAATGCTACATTTCTACCTGCCAGTAAATCAATATTTTTGGATTTCCAAGCAATAATTTGACCTGAAGAGGTCAATCCTATACACTGATTCTGTTATACAGGGGGTGTCCTACAATATTCAAGACGTGTAGTCTGTAGATGGGGGAGGGGGTGGGGGCTCAGTTGGAGGACTGTTGTTTAAGATAATTCTTTCTATACTTCCTACGGCAGATTTGGAACTGTTTCTTTTGTGTGTGTGTGTGTGTGTGTGTGTGTGGGGGGTGGGTGGGTGGGTGTGATGTGTGACAATTTTAATTCTGATCACTCCATCTTAAACTTCCTCCCTCTCTTCCTCCCTTCCTCTCTCTCCCTCTCTCTCTACTTAATGCAAACCTCTTATGCCTCTCACTATCCAAATGTCTGTGATTCTATGCAACTTTCTAATTCTCTTCATTATTTCATTCAAATCATCAACCAAATCATCAAATCTGAAACATATACAAAAGACAGCCAGCCTTTAGGGAGAGATATAACATGCTCTGGCATATTCAGATCGTCTATTCCGGTGACCCAATACGCTGCTGCACTACCAGATGCTCGACATACAATACAAAGCTTTAAGTTGACCCCTACCTGCGCTAGCAAACATCATAATGCATTATCAATGCTACTCATCAACAAGCTAATCTGCCTATAGCTTGATTATCTATCTTGTGTAAATAGGCTACCGCTCATCCAACAAATTATGCTGATTACTATCACACACACACACACACACACACACAGAAAGCATGTCAGGGAATATCTAGCAAGATTCTCAGTTTTATACAATGGAAAGTGAAATAAAGTTGACTTGCTCCGTGTAAATTTTGAACCAGATGCTCAAAAACTGGAAAGTGGAATGAGTATCCAAGCTTACCGGAATGAATTATTCTGAATATTATTCTGAATATTATTGTTTATTTCTCTTGTATTCCATACAATCTCATAAAACATCTATGCCCATCTCTTAATTACCTTCCACTTCCTCCCCATCTCAACAAACTTTGTGGTTATGCAAATTGCACAATGTTATTCATCAAATCTCTAATCAATCTGCCACCATTGCCAAGACTAAAAGTGGTATATTTCTCAGAAATTACACTTACATGTAATTTGTAATTTAATTTTTTTTAATTAATAAATCGCACAGAAATTATATAATATCGATCATTTGCAAGATAAACATGCACTATAGAGAGAAATAAATGGTTCAATGAAAGAATATGAACATTTAAAACTGCATTCTTTCCTTGGGAAAGTGAAATGCTTTTTGTATGGTTTCTGCTGCCATTACATCAAATGTCAAATCTTTCAATGTCTACTGGTCTACAAAAAAGAAAAATCTTTGACAATCCATAAGTGGGATTCACTTCTTTCTTTTTCAACAAGCTTCAAGTGCTCTTGGATGTACACATTTTTCTTGAGCATAAGCAAGCTTTCATATCATTGTGATGTATTTCAATCTTTTCAATTTACTTTGTAAACTTCATTGTTACAATATAAAACTATTGTTATAATACAACTATTGTTTTTTTTGTTTCCATCAAAGAGTTCATTTGATAAGGCTATATCAGTAAGTACTTCTAGATGCCTCGCCAAGCAATCATTGGTATTCTCATTTAAAATGATAAATTGGTATACTGAGCATGTCTCAATATGATAAATCTCTAGTTAATGCGGCAGTATGAATCTAAAGCCAGGGATCTATTATGATAGATTTGGCTACCAGTGGAGAATATTAATTTACTTTTTAAGCACGGAAGAGAGAAATATAGGTATATTGCGAATCATCAGTTAGATACTGGGTAAGATGCTCATCTAAGGCAGGAGAATCTTTGGTCAATTTTTCCATCTATTTTTACCCCTATATATACTCAGAAAGATATTTATAGATTGACCTTGGCTCTATTCCTCAAGTATCTTTGCTTTTTTCTAGTTTTTTTTTCTTTCTTCAGAAACACATTTTTTTGCATAAACATGCATACTACTGCTGTAGTTCATGTAATACAAGTTGGATGCAATTTCTCGTTGAAGTTATATGTTTGGATTGAAATTCAGAGGAAAATGTACTATAACTGAACTAAACTTGGAAGGAGGCTTTAAATAATACATTATTCTAGATTTTAAATTTGCTAAGTGTCAATGATATTCAAAATGTGACTTGTATGCTGAAGCACCTCATTTATATTTATGACGCTATGCATAACATAGTGTCTGGTAGCTTCAATTTCTCATGGGTTTTTCAATTCTTTAGTATACCCTAATTTAAAACAGAACTTGAAAGTCATACATTTTAAACACCAATTATTCATAATAGTATAATACATCTTAAAATGGCATAGATAGGCTGAAGTTTTATGAGAAATAACATAGAATATTGATTTATTATGACTGAATGCTAATTGGCTATGGTCTTGGTCGGCTTATATTCCCTCTTGAGACGATCCATCGACCAGTCCAACTACCCATGACTCATGCCCAAGGGAGATACACAGCAGACTATCCCTGTGTCCACACACAACACTTTCTGTGATTAGTTATACCGTTTCGGGATAGTTATACGATGAAATTGTGTGTGTGGACGCTTACAAACGATACGTCGTATAACAAAACGTCGTATAACGAAACGCGGGTTTGGGCATCGTTTCGAACTAGAACTCAATAAAGAATCACGTCTAATCATGCCTAATCACGGGATGTGTTGTGTGTGGACGTAACTAGTATAACTAGTCGAACTAGAACGGTATAACTGGGCGGGGCTTAACGTGACCTCGCGCAAAAGGAGACCCGACCTCTCATTTCCACTTCCATTTCATGACCGAAGTAGCAAACTGCGCACCTATACTATTTCGCTGTAGAGTTTCGGGATTACTTTCTTGTGTGTGTGGACACCCTGGAATTTATACGATGATTTTTTATACAACGTTTCGTTATAGAGTTTCGGGATAAATTGTTTTGTGTGTGGACACGTTGTTTACTACATACAAGCAGGGAGGTGAAAGAAAGGAGGTGAAACTCTTGTAATTTATTCAAACTCATTCGTGAGTTCTAAAGCGTAACAATGGGATGTGTAACATTCCACTTGGCTTTGAAGTTCCATGCCACGAACCGCGCTTCCACTGCGGGGACTTTCGGAAGCCAGGCACCAGTTTTACATTTATTACAAAATATTAAATTACCGGCAAAATTTCAGTGTAAATCAAAAATTTTATTTGGGGATTGTATTGGGAAAAGTGCATCAAACAAATTTTCAAATTTAGTACTCCGTCCTTCCTATAATTTGTGTGCCAGAGTTGGTAAAAGAAAAACTACATCCTGACAAAAACTCAATATTTTAGGATAATGCGCTAATTTGTGCATGTTTTAATGTCCCGTTATTTAATCCATGATTTACAATCTTTAACAACATTAAGTTTGCTAATGCGTGTTTTGCGTGTTTTTATATTTTGAAGTTAAAAAAGGATGAAATTACACAAGTTTGTGTTCGCTTGTTCTACTCTTTACACATTCAACAATGGATGAGAAATCATTGAAAGGGACAGCGAACAGTTGCTGCGATACCATTTTCTGATGTAGAAATTCAAAATCCTGAAATTTCATGCGCTCTTTTATCTTACCACCTGGTCAACAGTTGCAGATAAGCGCATAACTTTTCGGCGGCGTGAAGCATGGGGTCAAAGGAGAGCGGCTTGATTCCAGTCCTTCTCTATCACGTCCCTGATACAAGTACTTCCGCTCAAAATCTTACTTCTCTTCATTTGTATGAAAGTGCATTGTCAGAGGGACAAAAAGGTGAGAACAAGAGAAAGCAGAAAGAGAGATGGAGAGACAGACAAAAGAAAATAAGATGAAAAACAGACAGGTAATACCAAAGAAAGAAAAACTAAACAGAGAGATGAAGAAAGGGGAATAGGATGGAAAACATAAGAAAATATGACAGTGGAAATAGACAGTAGGAGGAATAAAAGAGACAGCAAGATGTGAAATGAATTCAAAAAGAGAATGAAAAATAAAGGGAGAGAGAAAGAGGGAAACAGAGGAATGAAAGGGGAAGAAATAAATAGGAAGAATGATGTAGAGAGGAGAGAAAGAGTTATAAAAGGCAGTATCAATAAACTACAAAGAGAAACATGGAGACAGAGAGAAAGAGAAATAACTAAAGAGAAATAAGGTAATAGAGTGAAAGAGAAAAAGATTTGTGACAGAAAGAATCGCAAAATTAATACTAACAAGTTCATTCTTTATTGCTTTGCAGTGCATATCACATAATGACAAAGAATTACAGAGGAAAGCAAAGTGGCAAAAAAAGTAGGTGAAATAAGTAGGAAAAAAGTAGGAAAAAAATAGGAGAGATTTATTTTAAAAAAAGTACATTTAAAGAGGTTAAGTGGTACTAGTAGACTTTTCATAAACATTAAGTTGTAAAAGGAAAAGCAGAAAGTAGTTTTTACAGAAAAAAAGATCATAGGAAAAAGGGGAGAGAGTTTTGTCACAAGAGAGGGAAAAAATACCATGAAAAAAAGGTAATGATGAGAGTTTACAAATGGACACAGAGCAAGCATTTGACTTTTACAAAACAAGAACAGGAAATAAAGGAAACGAATAGGGAGTGAGGGAGGTTATGACAATACAGAAAGAGAGCGCTGAGAAAAGATGTAGATGGAGAGGAGGAAGACAGAGCGAGAGAGAGAAAGAGACGGCATTCAGTGAAGAGCTTTTGAAAAACGAAGCGTACGTGTGGTTTTCTTGGTCGTTGTTGCTCTTTCGTAGGAAACGTCCATCATGTTCTGAGGAGTGCTCTGTATTTTTCAAGCATTATTAAGTGGCCTGCATCTGTACTCCCAACTCTCATGACCGTCAAACAAATATGGTTTCATATACTTCAACCTATCACCATCTCTCTTTCAATATCAAGATTGATTGATCATTCATATACATGGCTGCTCTTGACTAGAAAGTGTGAATTACATGTTTTAACACAATTTCAATACCATATTGCATGTCCCATAGAAATCGTGTTCGAATTATGTAACATGTCATTGTCATGTTCGCAAATTTCATAAGGTGATCCACAAGGCTAGTGGAATTGCCTAAAGTTGATTTCTCGAAAGTAGTTGTTATCATGTTGTTTGTACTATATGATTCATGATTACAAAGAGATTTTATGGCCTGATTTTCAGACTCCAAGAGGTCTCATAAAAATTCATGACATTTAAACAAAGTGGAAATACAAACTAATCATTTATGAAAAATTGGAAAGCAGAAACAAGCACGATTGGGGGCAAGTAAGACCCCGTTCTCATTCACTTCGTTGGAGCGGTCTAACTAAGACCCGTTCCTCAGGAGCGGTTCTTAGGTGAGTGAGAACGGTCAAAGTGGTCCAGGAAGTGGACTTCTGGACCGCTCCAGAAGACCACCTCAGGAGGTGGTCTTGAGGAACGGGTCTTATTAAGAGCGGTTTGGAGCGCTCTAACGTGCGAGTGTGAACAGAAGCGTACTTTGAACGGAAGTGAGCTAGTGACGTTCCGCGAAACATGTAGTACGGTACATACGCTTAGTATTCCGCGAAAAATTTACCCACTGACCTGAGCTGCCATAGCAACAAGACCACTTTGACTCGTGGAGCGGTTTGAGCCATAAAAAACTGCTCGGAGTGTGAACGCTGCAAACCGTTCCTCAAGCCCCGTTCCTCTGGAGCGGTCTAACTAAGACCACTTTCAAAGTGAGTGAGAACGGGGTCTAATAGTCTGGTAGCTGATCAGAATGATCTATTTCTAGTTAACACGTCTGAAGCATAAGACCTTTTCAGGAGCAAACTATGAGGAGGAAGTAATTCCTTTAAAGGGATCCGGTAACTTTGTCTCAGATTCTGTAACAAATTCCTGGATTTAGCTCATGCTGCAATGATAATTATAAACCTTTAGGTCAGTCAGGAACCCCATGACTTTTACAAGCCGAGCGCCTGTCTGATTATCAAGATATTTATGATTGGAAAACGAAACCAAATTTTGCGTTTTCCTAACGGTTTTCATAACACTACAGTCTATTGGGGAAAACGAGTATGGTAAAACCGGTCACTCAAAGATTTTTACTTTTTTGAGGCACTTCTTGATCATTTTGAAGCACGATTTTTTTTTTTAGGGCTTCAATATTACACAATATCACAGACACTGATAACAAGTAGGGCCGTGCATCTCAGATTTAACATTGTTAAACCATGCCTTTAATGCTCTCATCACCTTCAGGCAGCTAGGCAAAAGCCAGGGTATTAACAGTACTTTGCCTGCACCTTGAACGTCCCCTGGGATGAACACACTATAAATGTAGATATCATTATCATTTTCATTGTTACACGTATCCTGTTCAATTTGCAAGTTCATAACATATGAATAAGGAAGGCTTGACCCTTGTTTAAACATGGTTATCAACACATAACACTTCTACTATCAATCATGGAAAGGCAAAGTATAATATCGTATGTACATCTGTAGTCAAGTTGGAAGAACAAAGTATGTATGGTGTCAATAGGGAGGAGTCCATAACCCCCCCCTCCCCCTATACCTGCATTCTTTCTTAGAGATGATGTTTGGGGAAGTTTGATGAAGTTATAGCCACACCTGTCATGGTAATGACAATCTCGTCACTTTATGGATGGTTTGAAGTTCAAGGACTGAAAGGAAGGATGTTTAACTCTAGGAAGTGATCTTTTAAAGGACCTCAGCATGAAAGATTCTTTAATACTTTCTTCTACATTAAAGGCCATCTTGGAAAGGGGTCTGGCAATCTTGTAGTGAAAGTTATTTGAAGAAAAAAAAAAGAGTCTAAGAGTCATTCTGAATCACTGACTATATGCAGACAGTGTGAGTCCTGATATATTAAGCCAGAGAGGTTGTCTAGACAAGAAACAAGTCAAATTGGAGAAAAATTGCTGAAAACACAAAGAAAGCTAACAGAACTGGTTTATGGGTCAAGTAATAATAATTCTTCGAGGTCGTTCAGATAAGCAACAATTACAATTGTGAAATTCAAGAAAATTTGCTGAAAATGGAAATGTACAAAAAACTGATATTCATGTCATATTCCTCATATTTCTTGGCTTCTGAAAGCAATTCATATTTTGGTCAATTCATATTTTGGTCAAACCAGAATTCAAGACTTTAACCTTTTAACAACAATTTTTTTTGGAGAGAGTTGAGACTATGGTTTACCTGGTTGTCTGCTCCTGATATACCTTGAAGGACATCAATGTCTCAAGGTGACAATATTCTGAATAACCTGAAGTTAGCAAAAGGCTAACAGTGATTACGGGTAAGATAGACCTGGCTAAGTGTTAATGTGCATATTGCATTGTGAAAAAAAGATATGTAAACGACAAATACATAATGTGCCATCCGTTTCTGCTGCATGCATGCATGCAGGCCTAAAGTTCACAAGTAAAATAAACTTGATACAAAGAGCAAAACTAGAGATAGAAAACATCATGTTAGAAAATGACTATGTTAAAACCAAATAAAACATTTCTGGGTTTACTATTAACAAACAACTACATGTATTTAAACATATGAAACCTATTATGCCACTTTCAATCACTATAATTAATATCCATATGATCTGTCATATTGAAAATTATGTGACAATTCTATTTAACAAGACAAATAACAACCAACATTTCATTCCTGGATATCGCAACCTAATTAATAACATTTCTTAGAATCGAAGTACAATGGCAATGCAATTCAAATGAAAGAATAAAAACATGACCAAGTAGTTTTTAGATGTCATTTATCAGCCTTCTCTTATTTTCTTTTGTGTCGTTTAGTCTAAGCTTCATCTCAATCATATATGACATGCCTATTGATAATTAGTTATGATTAATGAATAACGCAGCCTACAGTATTGCTGCAAATGAGTAAATGACTTAAATTTGCCCAGAATGAAGAGAGGACCAGGGGGGGTTTAACAAAGACTAAAATTGACTTTTAAGTTGGACTTAACTATGGCAGGCCATTCTTGCCATTTATTGCTCTCACCATTATGATCTTTAGATAATATTTTTTCCTTCAATAATGAATTATCAACAAATGTAAATTCTGTAGATTTGTGACCATGATTTGTACGTCCCTTGAGAGACCAATGCCAGTAAATGGTGAGAGCAAACAATGGCATGAACGGCCTGCCATAGTTAAGTCCAACTTAAAGTCGATCTTAGTCTTTGTGAAACACCCCCCAGGAGTGGTATTCTGAGATTTATTTAAAGTCTGATAAAATCTGAGGTTTTATCTTAGTGAGATAACAAATTCCCTTAAAATCTTTATAAGCAGTATTCTGAGCATCATTTTAGAATGATTTTAGAATTTATCTTACTAAGATATGCCAATTTTTGATGAATAACCAATAAGAAATGTTGTTAGATTTCACTCTCATTGTGTTCAGCCCTTGGGCAAGAGAGCTTGACTGCAGTATTTTACAATTTTCATTACGCATGCCTCAAAGTGCAATGTGTTTTTGCTGAGATTTTCTTGGAAAATGACTGAGGAAGTATGCTTTAAAACCCCATTACAAGCTTCATTGCAAGTAGGATATTAGTACAAAAATCTTTAAATACAACTCGATAATCCCATGAGCATGTTCCTTCGGAAATATAGTCAATACTCAGTATTTTTTGTATATTTTGATCACATGACTAGCAGCATGCTTATCCCAAAGTGTCGCACTTACCATCTGTCAGAGAGACAAAGTAGCCCCTACTCAATTTTAACATTTATTTGATCTTTCATGTAAACTAAGATGGATGCATATCACACGTATAACTGTAACAGGCACACAACTAGTCACAAGAAGTAGGAGACTGAGATCAAGTGAAAGATAGAATCTCAGATAAAAAGTGGTCTCAGAATACCGATTATTTTATAAAGAAAAAAAGTATTTTAGAGATAAAATTGTGTACAGAATACCACCCCATACAGTGCAGGCCTCTAGTACACAACGGTACTGATCATCAGCCTTTCTTTTGTCCATGCAAGTCTGTACCTTTAACCTCTTCTAGCAAGTTCTCTGTCATCACAATAACGACCCCTCCCTAATCTCATCTTTCATCTGCTATAGCCTCTATTGACCATTCTGGTTATCCATATCTATCACTCATCATCTACTGTTGGCAAGGGGGCTGCCCCCTCCCCCTATCATAATATGGCTGCATCCACACTACAAATTCTGTATCTTCATTCAGAAAGATGGACTTCTGTGAGTTCCTTTCTCGTCCATATACCTGTATGTATCAAAGGTCTGGAAGAGTCGAGCTTCAGAATGTCTCTGTACATAGATCACAGCTGACATATATTGCGCATGTACCCACTGCTGATGTTTAAACATGTGACAGCCATATGCCAGGAGCACCTGAGAAATTACGGTCTGCTGGTTAATGAACCTTCCTCTCAAAGGAAAAGAACATTCTTGCAGTAAAAGTTGAGTTTAAATGCAAATCCTCATTATACATGATCCTCGTTCATTGAAAATTATGTTGCACAAGGTCTTAGATTGTGTTTCAAGACACCTCTTAATGCAAGAAATCCCAAACACTTACGAAAGTTAGATGATTCAACCTCATATACAGGAATATTTTTGCCACATTTAAACTGGAGTATTGCCATAAAATTAATTTTGGTCCTAAGTAGTAACTTCCAAAATATTACCATACATTCTTGAACTTAATTGCCTCAAATTAAGATGTAGTGTGGATGTAGCTATTGTCTCAGCTATCTTCACCTGAGACAGCCCCTTGTAATAACATGTCCCCTAGACCATATCTCTCTCACTCAACAGGGTTAAGTGTATTGCACTCCAGGTATCTACTAGGGCAAGCATCTTAGATTACATTTCTAGAGTCTAATTACTCCCTTCATCTTCAATGATAATCAAAGATGCATAATGCACCTGTATATAACATTACAGCTTCCAATACAGAACACAAATTTAGGAAGAAATTGTGCATAATGCACAAGGGTGCAACATCTTAAAAGTGTACTGGTATAAATTCTTAAAAAGTGATGTCCGGATCTGACTAATTCATTAGATGGGGGAAATGACTGAAAAAGATATGATATTGAAACCAATGATTGAAGTTTCTTTGGACAATATTAACATCATTTAATTTATAAATATCAAAAAGAAAAATGCAAGATTTTCAAACACAGGATATTTCTCAGGAGTTTGCTTGAGAGTTTTGACACCCCTTGCATGGCAGTTTGCTTCATGAATAATTCATTTGAATACCAGCACTAAAAACAGAGTATCACTGTTCAGAAGAAAAAAAAATGAATGTCTTTATTTCATGAATACTAATATATAGACTTCTGTACACTAAGCAATAATCTACAATCCAGTGCTTCGGCTATGTTTTTTTTTTTAGAAATGCAAGAAAATATGTGATAACAGATTGCATGATTTGACCTCAAATCATGCCCCCAAAAAAAAAAAAAAAAATTAAATTAAAATCATTCTGATGTTATTACAGATGAATTAATCTTTTTTGTTGTTTTACATCTAGCACACTTGTCTCCAGAAAAGAGTCAACAAACTTAGCATTTTCCACCATTTCTGCTACTTTGGCAAGCAGGAAATCAAATCAACTTGGCATATCTCCTGAATAAAAGTGTAAAAGGATATTTTGTGATAATGAAAGTATGAAAGTACAGTTCCTCTTAAAAATAGGTTATCAGGATGTACATCAAGAGTTTGAGGTTAGAAATCCTTGAACACGGAAGTACAGATATGAGCACAAGCACACAAAACTGTTTATAACGTCCAACAAATATGACAAAAGGAAAAAAGGGATGAATATTGAAAGTATAATATTGGATCAATATTCTGATACTTAACTATCAATGACAAGAAGCATATACACATTTAAAAACAAAAAAATGATTCATCAAACTTTTACTATCCTAAGAGCAAAATCCTTTGTAAAATAAACTGTAAGAGGAACAATAACAAGTGTCTGAATGAATGATAGCTAGATTTAGTAAGCAAATAATTACTGTTGGTGAAGGTGATGGGACAAACTATCACTTCCGAGGCGATCTGGATGTAGCTATCTTTCCGAAGCGAAGCTGAGGAAAGATAGTGTATACATTCAGATTGCCGAGGAAGTGATAGTTTGCCATCGCCTGAAACCAAAAGGTGATTATTTGGTTTATATTCCACATCGGAAACATTTCACTTCTTCCGTCATTTTAGAGCAACAAGTCATCAATTAACAGCTAGCAAACGGTGTACGATACGTAGAGTGCAAGCAGTATGGTGGTGTGACCATAGTTCATGCGTGACCAAAGTTTGCGTACTAACACTAAAAGTGCTTAAAGAGGAGAGCAATACGCAACACACTTTCACTGAAGATAGTAGTACTATCTACGCAGTGTAACAAACTTTTCTTTTCCCATCAATGATGGACGAACTATCTTTCATCACGTGATTTACTTTTGACCAATTGTAGAGCAAGATTCTTAGAATGTGGAATATAACAATACTTATCCCAGATGAATATGATTAAAGGATAGATAAATGAATAAACAAGAGACATTCACATAAGTCTGTCATGAACTTGGAGGATGTGTGAACTATCATTCATCACGTGATTTACTTTTGACCAATTGTATAGCAAGATTCTTAGAATGTGGAATATAACAATACTTATCTCAGATGAATATGATTAAAGGATAGATAAATGAATAAACAAGAGACATTCACATAAGTCTGTCATGAAATTGGAGGATGTGTGAGCCAATTTTTTTTCTCTTCATGCTCCCTCAATGCATGATCATGTCATGTAGAGCTAATTAATGCATCATTTAATGAACATCACATGTTATCATCAATTACATAATTTCTCGAGATTATGAGAGAATTTACTTACCTATTGAATGTCATGGAAGAGCCAGACAGAGAGAGAGCATGTAAAAAAGAAAGAAAAGGGAATGACATGCATTAGTGAATATAACGCCACATACTATAATTAATTTTATATATGTACTTCATATACTAAGCTTGTAGCTTAGAAAAAGCAAGACAGGGAGATAATAATTGCATGGACTAACTGTCTTCTATGCATTTTTATACAATATTACAGAGATGTCAACCTCTTGACACAAAAAACAGACTGAACATCCTAAAAAATCAGATTTTCACGAAAACTCGACACAACCACTGGCCTGTTGGCCCCGGGCCAGTAAAATTTCAGAAAGATGTTTTACTGGTAAGAACAGTCAAGTAAAATGTTTGCTCTTTCATTAAAATTGAATTAGAAAATTGTAAAGCAAAGTTTTTGCTGGGGTTCCGGGGGTTTACTTGTACAGTACATGTTTCTATGCGATTCTGCGGTTTTTATGGGTTTTCATGGGTTTAAAAAAAAAATTAAAAAATCGTATTTTAAGAGGTGATATCGTATTATCGTATTTCACTCTTAATATCGTACTAAATACGATTTAATCGTACTGGTTGGCATCTCTGATATTATGAATGGTAATATTTACCATGAGTTGAGAGTTGAGATATATACATGTAATTCATTAGTTCATGTCTAACAAAAATAGATACGTAAATGATTAACTACAACTTCTTTTTCTTCAACCGACTAGTATAGTCTTCACAATCGATTGTGCAAAATGTAGCCTTTTGTATCGATATGGCTGATACATTATGCATTTCAGTACTGATCAATCCCACCTGAATTACACATGTACAAGTCAATCTACTTTATAAAGTTACATTTGTGACTTTTAATAACAAAATCATTCTGTTGTTATGTTTGCGGGGATTAAAACCATTGATTATGTTCATATTTTATTTCTCTGAATGATTGCATTGTAAACGTTGTAACCAATTGATCTGCTGCAGATGTAAAGTTGGTGCACATGCTCTCATTGGTAATCAAATACCATTGTTCAAGCAAACTGCATGCCGGTCTGTCAAAAAACGTATGCTGCCCTCTTGTGATTTTATCTTTATAATATTGCTACACAAGGACTGACTGGAGCATTTCATTTATGTACAAGACAGTTTCTATGCTACATCAGCTAATAAAAGATAAGAAAATGCACAAAATGTAGAGGGGTATGTCATTATTCCAGAAACTTGTACGTCCCTTTTTCCTTCTCGTGACAATTTCAAACAAATACCTGTAAATATCATGTTAAGAGGCAGAAAATAAAAATGCAAACAAGTGATTTATACAAGTTTAGTTTGATTTCAATGTGGGTTATTAATATATTTATTAACACCTTTTCTTGGCAGATTGTGAGTAACAATAAAAGGAGCATATTAAAGAAAGTCATCATCAATAATCCACATATACAATATCTTTTTTTTCTAAACATGTCAATCCCTCTTTCTCTTTCTCTTCCTCTCCCTCTCCCTCCCTCCCCCTCTCTCTCTCTCTCTCTCTCTCTCTCTCTCTTTTTTCTCTGTCATGATGAAAAAAAATATACAGCATAAAAACACACAGAAACCACATATTTTCCCCATCTGTAGACAAAAACACTTCACAATGACCAATGAGAGCAGAAGAAGAGACTTCCGCGGCCGGCGTGAAGCCTACCTTAAACCTCAGAAAAGTGCTCTTGGATTCTGCCCCTCCTCAGAGAGGGGTTCCAATTGAATTATAATGCGTTCAAGTTCTCTTGGAGATCTTATTAGGTGTTGGATATGGGTACTAAATCACAATGAAACATGGGTATCATCCATCATCCAGCCTCAAACATATCCTTCAGCGATACATGCAGTCATCATCTTCAGAAACATCTCCGGTTACATACAGCGGAGGCAAAAAACTGGTCATCTTGCGCCTCTCTGTCTGTGTAGATTAGCCATTGGGTGTCAAGGGATTGGTGCTTTAAAGGGAAGGTTGTGCTCTAGGAAGGTTCCAGGGGGTGAAATCTTCATTTGGAAGCTACATTAACATGGAATACCCTGGCCATGCATTAGATGGCTGTTTTGATTCATTCACTAGTCCTATGTGTGCATGTATGTGTATGGGCATGCTCAGGACTATCTTGCAATTTTCTAATATTTTGTGAAAACAACTCAGAAGATTTGAGGATTCCCCTTTACTGTGCACAATCATTTCAAAATAGGTTTTTCTCTGATAATGCAATTTCACTGTAAATATTAAATCTTTCCTTTAAAGTGAAGAATATATTCCTTGCCAATTAATGGATCATCTGCTGGGAGCCAGAAGAGTGTTAACTATAGATGAAAAAGTGTATGAATAAGTGCACTTTGGGCTCTCTGCAGACGATACATACAAGTAAAAACACATCCTACTGTCTTTCAATGAGTCTTACAGGATCCAAACAAATGTGTATCTTGTTATCCATCGCAGCTTCGGCTTCATCTGACACGGTCCTACACTTTAAGGGAGTAGGGGTAGCGGCAGAACTGTAACTCTCGTTTGATATATCAAACAAGGGATAATCAACTAGAAAACCCAATTTCACTAAAGAGTATACATTTTATCTAGTAATTCCTGTACATGCCATTGGAATACATTGACAGGACTTATTTCCTGGTGTTTTTTTTTTAAATACATTTTTACTGCAATCAGTATAATATTAAAAATGCAATTAAGACTCATGAACAAATACTATACTGTTACACGATCCCAAACCAGAGTACTAAATCTACACTTCATTATCAACCCCGATACTAACAATGCATTGTCTACACAAACTGAAATGCCATCAGCTAAAATTTGTAAAATATAACCTTCATAGAGGTTAGGCAAAACGAAACAAGCACGAATCAATGTCATCATCAGTTTGTAATAATACAATGTTCCCCTCAAAGTCTATCTCTGAATCATGCCTTTAAGCGAGTCAGTGTTCCAGAACAGTGGATTGATATGAGCTAGCTTGGTAAAGAAAGGCCGAGAGGAGCTAGGGTAGCCAAGGAGGTTAGCAACTTCGCTGGAAGGGATATCTTCTTGGTTTTAAGTGAAAATGATCCATGCATACCCTCTCATCAGTTTTGTGATTCTCACTTGTCAATTTTTAAAGGGGTTGTTCATCTCAATGCCTTCAACTGCAAATAAGAAATGATCCATGATAACGTACAAGATATACACAGCTCTTAGTTGGAGTGAGCTCACAAGATAATCTAGGAAATGGATTTGGGACTAAAAGTATTCTGGAGTTGTCAAATGAGATCATTCATTCTGCTACCAGAGCTGGGAGCTGCATTACGTTTAAGTAAGAAAAGGAATTACAGATCAAACTTGTCTAACATTATAAGACTTGTAATGCATGTCTCAAAGTGGGTATGATTACGGTATAGTAATCAGTGTGTATTTCTTTGTGTCCTAGGTTTGTTTTTAACTAGAGGCATAAACAGGTATTCAAACATGCACGCAACATTTTTCAATACTGCAAGCATGTTAAGAAGATTGTATGGTGAATTAAGTATAATTATATAGGCTAATATAACCTGCTATTAGCCTATCATTAAATAAGGATTCATGTAGATATTTTCCATTTCCTGAAAAAAAATCATGACTGATATTACAAATACATGTATCATTTATGTTACATAGCACTGATATGTCCCAATAACTGAATAAGCATCTAGATATCTGCTATTTACCAGGGAAGGGGAAAAGGTCAACATTAACCCTCTAAGACCCCGTTCTCATTCACTTCGTTGGAGCGGTCTAACTAAGACCCGTTCCTCAGGAGCGGTTCTTAGGTGAGTGAGAACGGTCAAAGCGGTCCAGGAAGTGGACTTCTGGACCTCTCCAGAAGACCACCTCGGGAGGTTGTCTTGAGGAACGGTCTTATTAAGAGCGGTTTGGAGCGCTCTAACGTGCGAGTGTGAACGGAAGCGTACTTTGAACGGAAGTGAGCTAGTGACGTTCCGCGCGAAACATGTAGTACGGTACATACGCTTAGTATTCCGCGCGCGAAAAAATTTACCCGCTGACCTGACCCGAGTTTGAGCCATAAAAAACTGCTCGGAGTTTGAACGGTCGCAAACCGTTCCTCAAGACCCGTTCCTCTGGAGCGGTCTAACTAAGACCACTTTCAAAGTGAGTGAGAACGGGGTCTTACTGTAAATTCTATCTGCAACATCCCATTTTTAAGAGACTAATCTGAACCAGGGGGGCAAAGTCATCATAAACCCTCTTCCTGTAAAATTTCATCTCCAACATCGCATTTTCAAGAGACCAATCTGAACAGCAGATATGCAGTGAATTTTACGTGGTACTGTGATCTTCTATATTCTTTAAATAGAATGGTTAAGTAGACATGCAGCACTAGCTTGGTTAAGTAGGATGAAAAACTCTTTCCTCTTTGGTATCAAATGAGTTCACAAAAGTACAGCTACATCACGTTCTTAAAGAAGACGCCCCTCCCCCTCTCCCTACCTGCACTCTCATTAATATACCGTGATTACAATGTTTATGATATGTGTATACAACGGTAGCGCACTGCATGTACAATTTATATACTGCCTTAATCTGATTGTATGCAGTGTTATTCAAAGCACAGATTGACAGGGCTCTCAATGGATAGATAGTCATCTGTACAAGATATGAACATGGTCATTTAGTACATAGGTGTTCATAGTGCTATACACACATAAACAAAAACAAAAAAACACCAAGGTCAAAAGTCAAATGACCTTCCTGCTGGTTCTGGCTCTTAATCTGCAGACAATAATCATTCTCTTTTATATATATCTTGTTTTGTGTATTCAAGGGACGTAAGATAATGTATAACCAAGCTGTGCAACACTTTCAACAGCTAAATAAACATACCATATACATTTTGCTCATACACATGTACATACATGTACATAGTGCTCGTTCTGCTTACCAGCACACTCTGCCCATAGCAAGTATGATATTTAAATTAATAAGTGATTTGTATTGTGTAAATGTTAGTTAAGAATATCTTCAAGAATCTTCTTTTATATTGAAGTAAAGCATTAAGACTGTGTTTATTTCATAAGTCTTGAGATAGAAAGAACATGTCTAAATTACAATTTTCTTTTTAGTGCATATCATTTCTTTAATCTATAAGCCACTCTTGTACTACCCTATCATTATGCATGCAGAAAACCTAAGCGTGTGAAGTGGAACTGAGCCTGAAGGTTTAGTTCAATAAACAGTGTGTAGAGTAGCATGGAATGCCTTCACTCAGTGCATGTCTCGTAGAGAGGGTGGAAAGTAGCTTTTGGTTGGATGGATCAAATGAGCTATGCAGAGTCAACATTTCATTAACACATCAATCATTATGTGGCAGCTTTTCTCATAACTCCGGTCTGTACATGTACTTGGGTCACATACTGTGTACACTGGAGTATTGGCCTGATGGAGTAGTGTACATTTATTCTTCGCTCTGCATGTTTTACATCAGTATTATCATATTTATTTTACAATGTACATGTATGCGTTACACCTGCTGAGATGAATACTCCTGGGATATTTTTCATAGTAGAGAACAAAATTATTTTTTAAAAATTGAATATTAAAAAAATATCATACAGTTTGCATAGCTCTTCGGATATGTAGAATATAGCTGCATATACTACTCTTTTTTTAATTGCTTATGAGCAAATGTAACATCAACTTAAAATGTGATATTATTATAGATTTTTAAAGGTAAAAGGAAAACTAACCCTACCAGAGATTTGATGAATATGAGTTTATACCTTCTTTACCTTGATATTGTTAATAGATGTTAATAACAAAAAACTTTCAAAACAGAAAAAGAAAGAGGGGAACAATATCAGTATACAGAATAGGCCTGATAGACAACAACAACAACAAAAATACCACAAATGTACATTCTAGGAACTCTGTCATTATTATTCTGAGCTTTGAATGTAAATGTATGCATTTTCTGTTGCATCGTATAACATTGAACTGGAATTAAATGTGAAGACACAAACATCAATATCTATGGGAGGGTCTTATGTGCCAACCATCCTCCTAAGCCCACCATGGGACCGCCCGAGGGGGTTGAAATGCTGACATGATTGTCGTTGATTTATGATGGTGAAAGATTAATGCACGGTCCTGGACAGCAGAGTTTCTTCTAGTGGAATTAATATCTCCTAATGTAATTTACTGGTGCTGACTCATCAGAATAATCATCTATTATTCAACTCTGTGCATACATGCATATCTCCACAGTGAAGGAATTCATCCCCATGAGGAGGTTAGTTAAACTCCTTTGGATTACAGACCAAATAATAAAAAAAATGACAATGTCTTCTTTCTTCAAATTAAAGGCATGCCTGTATAGAAAAAATATATATATTTGATTTTCCCAAATAACTTTGATGAGAAACATGACCAATGACGAAAATAAAATTAATAGCGCAATTCGGTGTTGAATCATCCTGGAACGCATTATTTTTCCACTTTCATCTTGCTAATAATTCCACCAAGATTGACAAGTATATAGATATACATCTAAAATCCTCGATCTGTTTTATTTTCTTTTCATTTTTTTTTTCTTGAACCATAATCATGCATATAATATCTACATGTATTTGTTTCACTTCTGCTCCTATCTTCAAACAATATCCCTCAGTTCTTCCTTGAACTACAGTATGCTTTTAATTCAAGTAACAGGTTGCAATACCAATCCCCTCCAAATATAATATTCACTCAAATTGAATTTTTCCTGCCATTGGAGCCACAGATAACCTTCAAGTGCCAAATTTGCTGGTTTCAATTTGAAATTATACCAATACATGCCATCTCTTGCCTAGCCTAGGGGGGCTATGACCAGGTTGGTCTGGCGGCACATACAATACTCTGGCCAGTATAATAGGCCTACAATCTACATAATGCTTGATATTTGTCTGGAGATTCAAACCCATATCAAGTAATGGCCACGGACAAATGTATACGGATTGAACAGAGCAACAGATTTAATGAATTCCAGTTCCTTCAAATAGAAGAAAATCAGGCCACTGCAAATGTTAAGAGCAAGTAGCTGAATTACAAATAAAATCTATTTCATGTCATTTTTATTAGCCCTGTCTGCCGTATTGAAGTTTATAGCAGATCAAGTAAGAAAAGTTTAAAGGGTCTGATAGTATTAGACTACAGCAGCACCTGTAAGCATGCAAACATCCATCTAAAGGATTCCATTAATATAATTTAGGAGTGTAGAAAGTGTGTCCACTACAGGTAACTTGATTTTACACCCATCGACAACTGGGTTTCAGGCATTTTTTTCCTCAAATGGATGAAACAGTCGAGGAAGTCACAGCAACAGACTTTTATTCCGCATTATTCATTATTATACTGTGAATACCAATGGATGATTTATGCATTCTGCAGTAATCTCATCTCTAATGCATTGGCTTACTACTTGGCAGTTTTCATTCTAAAAAGAGCTTATACACCATAAGAAAAACAAAATTCTCAGCATCGATTGGGCTAATAAGCTGAGTAGGATGGAGCTACTTATTATTTTTTTAATGAACTAATTCTTCAATTAGTGTAACCAATCTCTTCAAATTTTATCAAAAAGATTCTTGGTTTTCTGAAACTGTTTTCACACAAGAAAAATAGGCAATTTACCATATTACATGCAATTCAGCCTTCATATTTCTTTATCTCTTCTGGCAAATATATAAATACATGTAAATTAAATTTTGTTGTTCTTCAACCCATTACTTTAAGAGGAGAAAATGATTTCTTACAATTATTGGAGCTAAAAATGTTGACTTTTAATATACTTTGTACAAGTTCAAATGGCAACCAAACAACAAGACTACAAAGAATTTCGCCTGACAATGGTAATATACAGCTGCCTGAATTCTGCAAATCAATTCTATAGAATACCCGGTACTTTTGTGAAGAAGACTGTACTTATTGCATTCTGTAAACAAAAAAGCTGCTACTTCATAATTCAATTTCTTACAATTTAACCTGGCTGTATATAAGAATGAACCAGAATTTAACTCACATTTGTACACTGGAGTTTAATGCTAATAAAACAGTTGCTATAAGTATGCACAAATTATTAAAAGCACCTTAAATTTTCCATGCCGGGGGCAAGTGCCTGCAATCACATGCAAAGTGTATGGTCACAAGGGAATTGAAGAAGATTAGAGATAAGACACAAGATCAAATTGATCCTTCAATATAGGACAGAGGGGGTGTAGGATATAGAGAGTGAGAGAGAAAGAGTTGATATAAAGAATCATGCACCAATGGATAGAGGAGGATAGAGGGAAAGGGAGGAAGAACAGAAGAAGACAAGCGAGAGAGGGGGTGTTAGAGTTAAGACATGTGGAAAGACAGAGGAAAGACAGAGAGAAAAGGAGGGCAGAAAGTGAGGTTCTGAGGGGGAGAGAGGGGAGAAGTAAGAGAGAGAGAGAGAGAAAGTGAGAGAGGGGGATGAAAGGAGAGGAGAGAGAGGGAGTGAGGGAAAGAAAAGGAGAAGAGACAGTCAAAATAAGCTAATAAATACAGGAAGAAAAACACGCAAGAGATTAGGAAAGCAGAAACTTGAGTTAATATTTTCTGGCAGTGTGCAGCATTGCATAAATTATGACAAAAATGCACCCAAAGAGGAAGTATAAGACCCATCATACTGAGGAAACGGCTAGATGAATACTACGTGTCGAGAGATGGAGAAAAAGAGTATAAGAAAGAAGATTGAATGAATGAATGAACAAGCTTGAACTAACATGTGTGAATAATGAATTTCAAGGGTGAGCTGAATCAAGAGATTACAATATTGATGAATTCACTACACTCCATCGTGACAACTGGACTGCATGGCTAATTTTCACTCTTATTTTTGGACAACATATCAAAACGGCACCCACAAACACACAAACGTGCACAAAGAGGTTATCCACAAGAACTTGCATCTCATATTCCGTGTCTAGCAAAAAATTATTTTTCTTCCTTGAAGTCCAATTCAACAGCCTGTTTTATTTCAATTTACCAGGCTGCTCACTCAGCATTGTTTATGTCATAAGCCCATTGCTTGCATACTAATTAATATAATTATGTGAAGGTTTCAATGGCCTTGTTTTGTAATTTAATAATAATAGGTTCTTGTATAGCGCTCATGTCTGTCAGACTTGACACTCCTGGCACTCCTCAATTATTACCCCGACTTTAATGGCTGCCATTACAGCACTCTAGCATTTTCAAGGAATTAATTCCTGCCAGGTACCCATTACATCAAGTCGAGTGTGGCAAATGTAAGTTAATGTCTTGCCAAAGGACGTTAGTGCCGCAGCGGGGCTCGGACCGCGGACCTTGTGATTCACAGTCCGATGACCACAGTCCACTCAACCAAGACACCTCTATCACTGTTTCTTCTCTATTCATCTACAAACACTTTTTGTCATTCTTTATAGACTCGAACCAATAAGAAATAATATTGTATTAGCAGGAAAAAAACAAAAGTAAACTGACGATCTTTTAACAGCACATAGGTAGAAAAATATACAAAGGACTCACTCAATTGATGACCAGCAAATTAGAACAGGCTTAATATAAAGTAATTCCTTGTTTCTAAGTTGGACTTTTAATTTTTTCAGGGTGAGGTGGGATACAGAGGATGGTGATTTAGAAACAATTATATTTAAAAAAAGGGGGGGGGGGAGGTAACCACTAACTCCTCTCTATAAGTTTCCTCCTCAATAATTACTGTGCATTCCCTTTTATTTTTATTTTTTTTTATTACGGTAATACTAGAAACCTAGAAAATCTAAACTGAACAGATATCATCATATCTGTCCTTTCAGATGGATAATTGTAATAAAAGCATTCATTTGTCAATGACAGCCACAAGGCAACCGTGTGTCAAATTACACCCGGACTTGTCCATCACGGCTCTGTGCACCATTTGTTTTACACTGTGAAAAGGCCTGTATTAACAGCTACAGAAAGGAAAGGTGTTATATATTGAACATGCGGTTAGAGTTGTCAGTGATTGTTTGTCGCTGGTGCATATTACTGCATCCAAATGTGTAATCACTATTTCTATTCTGCAAGAGTGCAGTGTACTTGCACAAATTGCTTGCACATGAACGCGTATGTGATTTTGTATCCATCCCGATCAAGCCAAAATTGTATTTTTTTTATTTTTATGCAAATCATGGTGAATAATAGAATTCACATATAATAATATTCAAATTGCCTATTGATTGGGTAATTCTTTTGAGGCAAGCAGTACAAATTATTTTCAAAAATTTGCATAATACATCCACCATATCATTTCAAAAACACCACAGTTAACGCTAAAGAAGCCTCGACAGCACAAGATGTAGACATATTACAAGCAGATACCTAAATACACTATCATAATATTAGACACCCTGCATGTGTGATAGCTCTTCATGTCATACCAATAGGCATGCATTCGAGCAAATATGTAACCACAATGACCTGTACTAACACTGTGGTTTGCTTTCAAAATGCTTCGACATTACCTCATCAGCAGTAGATGTGGACTTGGTAAGAATACCATCAAGTTAATGTGCAGGGGTAGCATGAGGTACATGGATGTGTTTTTATGAGTAGTAGTGCAGGAGGCATGCTATTCAAAAGACATGGAGGTTGATACAACTGTGCCATATTTCTTGTCAAATGATAGTTTGAAGGTGTGGTAATGACTTAGAAATGAAAGTTCTCACAGAATCAAGCGAACTGAAAAACCACAAACATATGTCTATGATATCTACTGTAAATGAAAGACAGCTAAATAGTAGTATGAAGAAGAAAAATATATGAACTCATGATCTTGCTTGGGAGGCGCAATGGCTCAGTGGTAGAACACTGGTCTCGTACCAGGGAGGTCCCGGGTTCGAAACCAAGTCGATGCGCTATTATAGTGCCCTTTGGTAAGGCATTAATCCTCATTCCAAGCCCCTCTGAGAGGACTCAACGTTGTTGGTCCCCTTGTTGCTTATGTACAAGCATACACATGCTTTCCTAGCAGTAAGGTTAATAAACCTACCAACCCTGTTTGGCTGACAAAATATTAGGAATATGAAATGTATATACATACACTGTATCTGGGTTGGTACTTTTCAGTCTGAATATGATCATTTGGTGGATATTTCACACAAAATTGAGAGGAACTTAGCAGAAAGCTTAGCATAAGAACATATGTCTTTTCACTTCTCTTAAAGTTTGTTTGATAATAGAGGCTTATGTGAACTCTGCTCTCCCAATTCTCATTTTACTGCAATCTCTCCTTGCCCCTTTCTCCCATATCTCATCTTCTAATCTCCTCTACCTGAGAAGACTCTACTGTCATTGTATAGTGGTCAAAGACGTCATTCTCACTACAGGTCCAATTTCTCAAAAAAGATAACCTTTGCAATTGCAGAAATTGAGATTTTGCTTTTCTTAAAACCCATAGAATAGTGTTTTAAATCATAAAATGGAATGTTTAAACTATCAACAGTCCATACTTAATATAATGAGCAGGGATATCACCACACGGATAGACAATATCTGATGAATTTTGTTATGATAATAACATTTCCACAAACATTTTTGGACATACAGATTATATATTTTTTCGAATCATCTTGATACCATTTTTTTTTAAAGCATGCGAGTGAAAAAAATTCACAAGAGTTTTCAAAATGACTCTCCTCAATAATAAAGCATTAAAGAAAAAACATTTAGACATCTACTTATATTCATTTGTAAATAGTCATTATATTTTTGGACAAAACATAGATTCCTGTCATTTCTTTTGAGTTTTGAAAAGATGTTGCAATAAGATAGAACTAGAAGATACAGAAAGTGGAAATACTGACTAGATAACCACTAGAGGGCCAACAAAAACAAAAGTAGTGTATCTCTGTGTAAATGAACAGAAACTTTTGAGCAATTAAGTATTCACAATCTTAAGGACAGACTTATGCTTTAATCTAGTACTACCTAGAAGATTTTTTGTCATTATTTTTAGGAGACTGAATGCTCAGAGATAACTTAAACAAGATTGCAACTACTTTCGAAAAATCAACCTAATGCAATTTCAATAGCCTTGTGCGTCACCTATTGAAATGTGCGAACATGACAATGATGTATTACGTGATCCGAACATGATTTCTATGGGACATGCAATAAGGTATTGAAATTGCCCTTGATTTTATTTTTATTTTTTAAAATAGTTACGATCATGTTCTTTACACTTCAAGTGAAAAAGCTACAAGAGAGAGGTCCAACACATATCCTAACAGATGTTATACCTGTGCGTACATAATTTTCAGACATAACACCAAGACTTAAAACAAACCCAATGTCCATAATGTTCAAGACAATCTCTAATGTATGTAACTCCACTACCATCAGCTCCTCCTTTGGGAAGATGTAGTGCATACAGGAAGATAAGGATTTATAGTGGGAGGGCTATGAGGGCAACGTCCGTCCAAGAAGCCCAAACAGGTGGTATGCCTGTGGGAGACTGGACAGCAAACATGTGATTAATTGAAGAAGCGAGCAAGCCGAGTGGGTGAGAGTCTGAGAGATAAAAAAAAAACACCAAGAAATCAACTCATCCATCTTGGTTTGACACAAGATTTAAAAGCACTCGCCTTCACTCTCCCGTCCGACAGAAAATCATGCATTTCTCTACAAGGCTGCTGATGATGCATCATTATCTTTGTATACTAGCAATGCATATAAAGCTACATATACAGTCAAACCTGTCTATAGCGACCGCTCAAGGGAAACACAAAAAGTGGTCTTTGTAGACAGGTTCCTTTAGTACATGTTTCAATGAGAAACCATTTTCAAGGGAAACAAAAAATGTGGTCTTTGTAGACAGGTGGTCACTAAAGCAGGTTTGACTGTATAAAGCTACATGTAGAGCCAATAGTGGCAGCATTCCTTGCCTTCTCTTTCTCCTTTACTGGTATCTGTTTGATTGGTACGTATTTGTGTGTGTGTGTGTGTGTGTGTGTGTGATTCTCATCCTAAAGATATACAGAGAACAAAAAAACATGCTTATGTCTATTCCGTCAGTATCTAAAATCTCTTAGATATTGGTTTCTAATTAATCACTCAACATAAAATTGATTTCATGAGAATCCAACCTGTCTCTGTATCTGTATGATAAAGAAAAAAGAAAGGAAAGGAAAATTACCTAGCAGAATCACAATCATGCATTTTTGTAATCAATTAAATAGAATGATTAATTTCAGTTTTCAGTTTCAGTTTTATTTTTCATTTCCAACAGAACAGTAATTTTTGACAAGAAATCAGTAATTCAGTTAACAGTTCATTAGTTCAATATTCAATAATATAATACATTTTACATGGCTTAGAGTTGTGAAATAGAAGGTATACATAATATCCAGTTTTTTTTAAAAGTTTTTTTCAAGATAACCCTGTGGAAATTTAATGCCCATGAAACGTTTACTCTTCAGATGGCTATATATAGCAAAGGTTATGTTATCTGTTAAAAATGTTTGCCCCTTGTACACCCTAGTACTAGAGTAGAGTAGAAATATCTGAAGTAAACTAAATTTGTTCAACACAAGATTCAAAGACAAGGACATGTAGATTCCCACTGCATCTCTTTCTTATGAGACTGAAATATCACTGAAAGCAACTCCCCCCACCCTAGAGAGTGAGTGAGTGCAAATATTTGCCATTTACAAAATTGCCCTACATAGGTTTGCACCACACACCGACTACTCTACCCCACTCAAATCAATACATTAAACACCGTAATACAGCAACGCTCCTCACAAGCGGGCATAGTTACATATCTAATATATTCATTCTATTTTTACCGCTGACCATCTTCCTTCAATAAGTTCCCTTGCGGAGTGCCTCTGGGACTCTTTCTCTTCGTGCTTAGCAAGACAAATGAATTCCTGTGCAGTGTTTTCAGCAGAATCAATCTAAATGTCTGTTTCTGATGAAGTTATTTTTGCCCCATGACAAAATAAAATAATCAATCAATTATTAAAAACGTTGTATTTACACATCTTTGTGTAATGATATAGCTTGGGTTAAGACACTGCTTTAGCCTTCACTAATAAGTTATTATTTAGTTTGATCCTTACATTCTATGATGCTTTCCAGAGGCACAGTGAGTGCGCTTGCATGTGTCTAGCTAGCATGGTTTATGTATGCTGTGTGGGCAGGATTGCGATACAGGCACGAAGCAATCGCAAACTTCGTCTTGCCTTTAGAGGAAGATTATGTTACAGCGGGATGTAATGCATATTTACACCATTCGGTAATTGGATTTACCGCCATCAGGTCTTCTTTTCAATGCATTTATATTGAGCAATGATTATGGGGATATATATACAGACATCGCTAAGCCAATGAAGATGAAGGGTATTTCAAATTGTTTGCATTCTTTTCCCTACCAAAAAGGGGGATAAGTAAAATTCATGAGGAATTTATTCTCCTTGATATGATTTTTCTCTAATAATTGATCATTTATGTTTACTCTAAAGCTCTTCTTCATTATCGATCAAGTCTTTTATGACCTAGGGGGTGTTTCACAAAGATCCTAAGTTGGACTTAACAATTATGGAAAGCCGTTAGCATCTTTGAAAATATTTTGTAAAAGTTATTTTAAAAGGCATAAAATGTTAATTCAAATCATTCATATTTTCTATTATCAAGGAGATTTCATGTTCTTGATGTGGAATTTATAAAAAGTCTAAAATACTTGAATTTTCGCTTTTGAATATATTTTATTTTAAGGCTACAAATGGCTCTCCATAATTTTTAAGTCCAACTTAGAGTTAAGTTCGACCTAGGATCTTTGTGAAACACCCCCCAGGTCATGTTTGGCTTGGTGTGATGGTATGTACTGACAAATCCCTTTGTAATGTAGATATAGATACATGTATATACATGTGTTTGTATGTACTTAAAAAAATAGCATGCTGCATGAATTTCCTCTCCAAAATATATTGATTTTCACATTGATAACATCTTGGAAATTCTTGCAAAAAGATCAAAGGTTTGATTTCCAATTTTCTTCACGACCATCAAAGTAACTCCTTGACAGTTTGTACCAAAACACACTTCCACTTGAAGTTCTGAATATTATTTTAAAGATAAAATTCACAAAAATTGTTTCATAGCCTCTTTTTAATGTTCATGGGCATATTATATATAAAATTCTTTATATACTGTATACAAGTATAAACAAACCTGGCAATATAAAATCTGAGAAGAGCAAAATATAAGTACTTTTTTCTATCTTTCTGCATCAAGAATATGATATAAACAATACATAGTAGCATCAGCAGCAAACACAGCTAAAAGAGACATTTTTCCATGACTGATGCTGCAATAAATTTCAAGTACTTCAGTTTCTGAGTAAATGCACATGTATAAAAGCATCATAAATGCCCCATTTGCTTTATAGAGAACAAATGGTATATGCAATACCTGCAAAGTCCTACTTCATACAGCAACAATGGCACCTCACATCACTAGAATAGCAATACCGATAATTGCTTTTGTTTGTGTACACGGTTAAAAGCATTAGTGGCAACTGGGGAAAACATGTGCATAAGCAATAGAGTTGGAATACATAATTGGCGGCATATGGACTAATCTAATGGGTTTCTAAAAGCATGCACACATCATTACATGGAGTCTTTGGAAAGATCACTTGGGGACTATATATTACTGACTATCTCACTCAAACGATTTACCACTCACTCTCAGAGCTATTATAAGGCTTTTTACTGGGAGCATTGCATGTCATCCAACAACAAAACTGCAATTTCACAAGCATATCAACAAAACAAAAATATGAAAAGTGATTTAATTTTTTTCTCTCCTTCAAGGAACTACTTTTATACCATAAACCTTGTGTTGTTTTAAAATTTACTTCTTTACAACTACACTTATTCTACTTTATTTTATGTTACTTTTCATCACTGTCATATGAAAATAAAATCATACACAGATATGGGCCCGAATTCACAAAGGAGGTTTAAATTTAACCCATGGTTTAAATCTTCATTTACATAACCCATGGTCTAAAATTAGTGCAAAATAAGCGTGACACAGTGAGCGGTCCAATATTAGACGCGCACAAGGCAAGGTACGCTTATTTTGCGCTAATTTTTAAACCATGAGTTATGTAAATGAGGGTTTAAACAATGGGTTAAGTTAAACCTCCTTTGTGAATTCGGGCCATTGTGTTTCATAGTAATCTTTCACTCATCTATGCACTTCATTCCTACTTCTCACTTTCTCATTCCTTTTCTATCTTTCTTGTTTTTTTTTTCTCTTTTATTACAATATTTTGTTTTCCTAATCACCATCCTCCTCATCCTATCATAACAGTGTCTATGTGCTCTACATGGCTTCATGCTTCATGTGAAAAATGAATCAGCATGCTGTCTGGCACTGCACGCAAAGGCTTCCCTGAAAGACGAAATACATATGTACATTAATCATCCTTTAACATTATTAACAAGTAATGTGTATATATGTGTGTGTTGGGGGAGTGGGTATCTTCCGACTGAGACCACCACCATCATGTAACGCAGTTTCCATCCTGCAAATTCATCATGTATTAAATCTCCATGTGGCTTGGCAACATTTCTCTTGGTTCTACAAAACAAGCGGATTTCATTAATACTGTCCAGCATCGTGTGTCATACCGACTCTTTATTGAACCTGCAGCTCTCTTCATTGAGGACATTGTCCATTCATTCCATGTAGTATGGATCATTATATCATGATAATCAGACAGGTCGACATTGGACAGGTATCCTGTGAAGAACAAGGTTACCTGACAGAATACAAGAATATTGGATTCCAATATTTCATGTACATTAATCATCCTCTAACATTGGAAGTAATGTGTATGTGTGTGTGTGCATGTGTGTGGGGGGTGGGGCTATCTTCCGACTGAGACCACCACCACCATCATGTAACGCAATTCCCGTCCTGCAAATTCATCATGTAATCTCCATGTGGCTTGGCAACATTTCTTTCAGTTCTACAAAGCAAGCGGATTTCATTAATACTGTCCAGCATCGTGTGTCATACCGACTCTTTATTGATCCTGCAGCTCTCGTCATTGAGGACATTGTCCATTCATTCCATGTAGTATGGATCCTTATACCATGGTAATCAAACAGGTCGACATTGGACAGGTTTCCTGTGAAGAACAAGGTTACCCGACAGAATACAAGAATATTGGATTCCAAGCTTATTAGCTGGCCCTATACATTATTCACAAGTGGACTTTAATACATCATTGGTCTCGGTGCTGCTGCTACGGTTGAGACAAATTATGTATTCTACAGTTAGTAATCATCTTCTTTGGGTTTTTTAAATTTTATTTCATGTGAAAGAAGATTAAAGGCTAAGTCTGCTCTAAAAAAAAATTGCTTTTAATAGATGCAGAAAAACAAGAGAAACAGAGCCAAAAAAGAAATCGGATAACTAATAAGGAAGTTATGAATTTGTGAAAAAAGTATGAACAAGTATGGAACTATGGAAATCACTACACAAATTGCCAATTTTGGTTATCAGTTTGTGACGTCATTGCCTCACTATTTATCAATTGCTTTATATATTTTAATCCCATTAATTGCCCTTTTTATCCCCAAAAACTTGATTTCCCCATGCCTTTGCCCAAGTTATATGATTTGTATTATATTGCATGCATGACATTTCACAAAATCTTTTATGAACTTTGAAGAATTGAAACTATTTTCTGAATATTGTATATTCATAATCATTGATTTTTATATAAATAGTTTATTAAAATTCACATTTTTCATGATTTAAATGAAAAAATTACTCTATCCACACAAAAACATATTACTATCAATATAACTTGGATGCTGGTGTGAGAAAATAAGATTCTTAGGCGGAAAATGGGAAATTAATATTATCAATATAAAGAAAACAATTAGTGGATAGTGAGGCAATGATGTCACAGACTCATGAGTGAGTTGACAATATGTCTTGTGATTTTCAAAGTTTTTCATGTCATTAAAAATTCATAACTTTCTTTTTAGTTATCCGATTTTGCTCAAACTTTTTTGATTGGTTTGTCTGATTTTTCTGCTTCTATTAAAAGTAATTTTTTTTTGGAGTGGACTTGCCCTTTAAAGAAAATTTTCATTTATACCTTTGTATTGCAGCATACAAACCCTATGCCTCAATACAAAATAAGCCATGTAGATGTACATGTACATGTAGATTAGTGCAGATGTAGATATGTGCATATTGACCTACATCTAACATGCAAATTATTCATAGATACATTACATGCGAAAAAAGATATTACCGTAATTAACGGTGTATTAACCGCACTTTTTTTACCGTCGGTAAACATCAAAAGTCGGGGTGCGGTTTATACACCCATACAGACATGCATCATGCTGAAAATTCCAGGTATGTTACAATCTCCGCTCAGCAGCGATCAAATTGTGTCACAGAGAGTGCTCACGCGCTTAGGAGAGGATGGGGGGATGTCCCCCGAAATGCAGATTTTTCATTGGTTATCGCAGGAAATTCCTTACTACGTCATATTTTTATGTAGAGGAAAATATAATCTTCAAAATGATGTGCAACAAATATCCTGAAGTTCCTGGTTTAGTTAGTAACCATCGTCCTGAAAGTGACACTCGTTTTCAACGCTTTTCAAATCATCCATTGGAAGTTCTAACATCAGAAAAAATATATCTAATGTGAATGTTATATTTTAATCTTGATCTGATAATTTTCATGTAATTCCTATGATGCGAAATGTGAAATTTGGGGCCCATAATTGTGCTCTGTCACTACCGAGTCGATCATAATTGTGTTGGAGTGTTGACGTACGTGCGTTGCCCCATGTGTAATAATATGTGTAGTGGTATGAAGAAATGACGTGACGATGGAAAAAATTGTTCGTCTTTCTAGCGAGATTTTGTATATAAATACTTGTCATCAACCTACAAATATGCAATATTTTATTTTGTGAACTATTATTATTGTAATATTTCTGGTTGATTGATGATTTTAACTATCCTGAAGAGAGATGTTTGTCGATTCTTAATAAATGTCGGGTGGTGGGCGTTGGGATTTCGAGTGTATTTCGGTACGGTTACATGATACATAGTCTCGTCTTCAGAGCTCTTTCAATAATTGAATAAAATTATAATCATGAATCAACCTCCTTTCTTAAAAAAATAAAGGGGAAAATGTTTTTTAATTTAAAGAGATAGATTTGATGATTTATAAATAACATTTTATTCAGAGACTTCTCGAAAAGGGGGATTATGTTGTATAATTTTTAAATACTATTATTAATTCAATGATTCGTATTGATGTGAGCCTAGGTCATTCTTACGATTTTTTTTTGTGTAATGTAGACTAATCATAGTCATAGACTCTAGATCTAGTGCAAATTGTGTGAAGTCCGTCTATTCTAATGTTATTTTACTTATTCCACCGGTGTTACTATTATTATTATTTAATAAGTAAACTAAATTTAATGAGAAATATCAGTGGAATGACGGCACATTCTGGCCGAGAAGCCACGCTTTCTAGAGCGGGTATTTGGAAGCCCATCGCACACCGTAGCCACCCCTAGCCGTCGGGCGTGCCTAGACAAGTCCGATCTCCTCTTAATCCGTAACCAACTGGAGAGAAGGACAAAAGAGACAACGTGTACTAGACATAGACTGACGCTATCCCAGTCAAAAGGTTCCCTATGTTTTGTCCGAGATCTCATTGTTTCATGTTAAACATTGCTAAGACTCACCAACCTTTTGTGTTGAGTTAATCTCCCAATAACAATAAAAACAATATGGCCGTCTACCTCCGCCGGCGTCCGCTCGATTGATCAAGCTACGGTAATACAATCAATAGCAGGCTATTTCACAGCCGAATAAAATTCTTGTTGGGCTGGCGCATGCTAGTCGTTAGTCGTTACTGCTTTTAGATTGTGATTTTTGTTTATCACAAGACGTCTTCGTTTCCTGGCGCGATGTGCCGTACTAATTTGTATCAGTGATAACTTTGAATCTTACTTTTAGTTTTCATATTTTATTTCTTTCCGTCGGCTTATTTTTTGTTATAAAATTAAAAGCCTAATTATTAAATATCAGCGATTGTTTTCGCTTCTCTCCGCGATGTCTCTGTTTTTCTCAAACGCTGGTGGTATCGGCAATTATTTTCTTCATTCATTTCTTGCTTTCCGTCGGCATGCCTTTTGTCCCCTCTCTCTCTCTCCCTCGATCTGGCTCTTATGTTGTTCCTCAAATGCTGCCATGGTGGTGTCGGCAATCATTTTCTTCATTCATTTCTTTCTTTTCGTCGGCTTACTTTGTGTCGTAAAAGCCGGTAAAATCAATGATTTAAAAAAAAATTCTTCCGGACGAAAAAAAAAGTTTTTTTTTTTTTTTTTTTTTAAAGGGCGAAAAAGAGGGGTGCGGTTTATACACGAGGGCGGTTTATACAACGTTAATTACGGTAGAAGAATATGGATATAATTTATTTTTACTTAAAAGTTACAAATTTGAAAAGACTTATATTGAAATATAAATCCAGAATCAGTAGTCATTTCTTCAAAATCAGTAGTCATTTCTTCAAAATCAGTACCGGTAGTCATTTCTTCAAAATCATTCTTTTCAACTACATGTATCTTGTAGATGTGTACTCCGTTCCTAAACATGTACATATAATATGTATTATATACATGTAGGCCTACATAACCTTTGTAATTCTGTCACCATACATGTATGTTTCAATGCAAGACTTTCAAATTTGTTATGCAATTTTACACTGAATTGCCTTATCAGCAATAACACATGATAATTTCCATTCACCAAACTCCACAAACATGTATATAGACTTGTGCAAAGGTCTCTAATCTAGACAAACTATGGTCTGGTTACAAGACCATCCAGTCCGAATTGAAGTCTGCTTCTTTATCCATCTCATCAGCTGTTTGACTAAGTGGACAGGGTGGAGACATGGTGTCAATTGATGAGAGTACGCCTACTCCCACACAGTCAAGGATAAAATGGCTTCTCGTGCTGATCTCAGGAGGTGTCATGGTCAAAAATACTTATAGAAAATCCCCATTCATGAGCTACAAGGCATTTTTATATCAAAATATTGCTTATTTTAATGGCAATGCAATAGGAAATGGTCTAGAGATCATTGGGTAATCATAAATTTATTCAATATTTTCAAGTACAAGACATAAATGTATATCAAACATTATTTTTAGGCTTTATCATAAATGGAAAATTACTTATTTTTAGGGACCTGTACTCAAGCCCTTCAACTTAAAAATATAAATGTAATAAAACAAACACCTCAAACTAATCTCATCTTTCACCTTTCCCCAATCCTATTCTACATGTACATGAATATATACCATTCTACATTGGTTGTATACATATCGTCCGCGTTATTATGAACCGACGGATCCGTCATGTTATATTACTGTTCAGATTCAGTATATTAGGTAGATGTGTGCATATTGACCTACATCTGACATGAAAACCATTCCATATTGGCTGTATACCTGTTGTCGGTGTTATTAAGAACCGACGAATCTGTGATATATATATATCCTGACTTCACTGTACAGATTCGGTAGATGTGTGTACATTGTAATAAAACAAACACCTATAATATTCTTATCTTTCACCTTTCCCCCATCCTATTCTTCATGTACATGAATATAACATTCCACATTAGGTGTATACAAATCATCGTCGTTATTATGAACCAACGAATCCGTCACGTACATGTTTATTACTGTACAGATTCGTAGGTTCATAATAATGCCGACGATATGTACACATACATGTACACATGTTTACTATTCTGAATGGGTGCATGGAAATGTTTCATCATATTCCATCCACTCACCACATTGTGATTAAATCATGTTCTCCATGACTGCTAGAAATCCATGCGGACTAGCAATGCAAACAATGCCCAATCATACACTCCACTGAACGGTAGTCATGTATGTAATACGCATGTGTACTATGGTGCACTATGGTTCTGCAGTATACATGTATATGCATGCTCTAGAAGTCAGCTTAATAAAGATTGTCAGACTAAGATAATAGGGTCAGGTGATGGTATAAAACTCCTCTTGAATTGAACATTGGTCAATCTATGACTATATCACATACCGGTACTCTATTGTATGTAGCCAGCTCATTAGATACATCTACTGTCAACCAGTCTGTCAGTCTATCGGTACGATTTTGCTGCTGGCAAATTATGCAAAATGATATCTGTCAAAAATAAATATGGCCCAGATTTCCAACAGTTTCCTGCAGGGAATTACACCTATTAATGTTTGCAGTTCATGAAAGACCTGGATCTTTATCCTCACAACAGTTTTTCCAAACTTCTATTCTGTGTAATAGTATAATATTTGGGCTTCAGCTAGGCAGAGAGATCAATAAATTGACTTAAAATATTTGCAAGATCAATTTGCGAAAGCCACTTATTGCCATATTTTCCTTAAAAGTCCCCTCAAACTCTTGTATCCACAACCACAAAGTTGCAGCTACCGTACATGTACATGTACCCGTCACTTCACAACTGAAGGGGACAGGGGTTCAGTAAATTGCTTTCAACCATTCTACATGCACCCAAGAAGCCAAATCAGTGCTTTCCCATGCCAAGACACTCGGTTTCTATGAATTCCCAACATACCAAAAATAGTTTCATTTCATTCAACAATAGTGATAGGCGGTGTATTTGATACTGTGGCATTGTGGCACTTGGCCTTATTTACAAATGAGTACGGTACATTTGGTGCTCGTGGCCCTTTGACTGGTGAAGACCATACCCCTACGGACTCCCTACGACTGGTATACATCACGTATTTAAGGGGAGAAAGGTCCCTCTTGGATCACTGCACTTTCACACACCTCTTGCTCAATGCATGGGAAAAGATGGTTCAGATCAACCATGATATCACCTCACACATCTTTGTATTGGGTGATTTCTTCTTTGAAAATGCAATTTGACATTTAAGTCTGCTCCTTCAGTGATATCATGCAGAAATCGGTATCAAACTGCCTAGAAAGGAAATACCTAGGAAATTTTCAGGCAAAATCAACACTTTTTGGTGACAAAAGGGGGAAATCATGTATTTTCATTTACCATAGATTTTGCAGTACAAAATGACAAGGAACAGTTTAACATGTAGGCCTATGCAGGGACTTAGGGCTTTAAAAACATCCTGCATACCTGTATATATCATGCTGTAGATTTCCTCCTGTAGGTTTAGTAAGAATTATATAAATTGATGGGAAAAGTCCACCAAGAAAGAGTAGGAACATGCAGAGAAACAAGGTCAAGAGTTCACCGAGAGTGCTGCTCATTGACCTCAGCCACCCCTGTGACCTTACGAGGTCATGGGTTGTCAACAGGGTATGAGTGGGTGTGGCCTAGGGGTGTTACTGTCTGGCTGATCTTATCCCCTTGGGAGCTCTTATCACTAGCTTTGTTGTCATCCTGTCTGGGATATTTGGGGAGTTTGTGTACATGGTAGTTTTTATGGGAGGTTTTAAGTGGTGGACTTATGGCCAAGTAAATACAGATTAAAGGCTACTGTATTTATCAAAGGGTTTGATACTTAAGTCCATTGGTTTTCAGGACTTATAGGATTCAGGAAGAGAGAAAATAGGAATTGTTCAGCTTGATAGAAGAATCAGGAAAACCAGAAGGTACTCTATTTAGGCTTTTGGCATTACATGTACATGTAAATGTAAGCCCTCCATGCAATAATGTGTTGGACAAATAGCCCAAACTACATGATGCACATCTAAAGGCCTAATTGACAATTTATGTAACTAAATATGTATATGTAGGCTACATGTTAAAGGTACTATGTCCCATTTGCATGCCCAAAAAATGAAAAGGTTAAATTCCAACGGCATTTGAAAGATAATACTAATTTAGGACTTCCCTAAATGAAAGGGGGCTTGAAAATGTCTTTAAGTGGGAAAATAACGACTATTAGTTGTCAAATCGACTTAAGTGTTACCAAGCCAGTAAGTAATAGTCTGATTTTCAGACCATTGTACCAAATGGTTGTATGTTTTGTGCTGCGCAAAGATTCAATCAATTTAATTTTGGCCATTATAAGAAGTGGGTTATTGATGTATTATAGACATATGCTCATGTATACCCTCATTTTACGTATGTTATTACCAGAAGAAAAAAAGCCAGTCAGTCACTCACTAGTGTCTGACAGTAAAGTCTAGCAAGTAAATGGGTTTCCTTGCATAATTTGAATATTAGGACACTGCTAACGTTTAAATTTCACAGATAGGACATACATGACATATTCATAATTCCTGCAAAGTTCTACAGAATTGGATGTTGGCTGCAAAAGGGACATAGTATCTTTAAGAAATCTTCAATCCATGACCCATCAAACACAAACACTAAGATATTATGGGATTGAAGTGATAACGGGAAGTGACACTATAAAATTACTCTCTTGAAGATATCTCTGGCACAATTGATTAAAATAGTTCCTTCTTCTCATTAGCTCAGTTACATGTACACTTACTTGGGGTAAGTCTTGAATCTGGGATTCTAGGGGAATTCCCTGTTTTTTTAATGGACATGGATTGATGTCCATTCTATGTTGGACTGCAGATCTTGATTCTTTCCTTCCTTCCTGCATGTGGCACTACTCAAAATACAGGAATTTCCCAGAATTACAAGCCTAGACCTGTATGTACATGTACATGTATTGAGGAGTTACAATAGTCTACACACCATTCATATTACGAATTTCCAAGAGCATATATATATTTGTTTTAATCTCTTAGTTTCCCCCATTCTTATCTACATGTACATGTATATGCACAAAGCATAGTGTTTAATAAGAATAAACCTTAATTCTAAACAAATGAAATGGGCCGCCCATCCCTCATCCTCTCTCTCTCTCTCTCTCTCTCTCTCTCTCTCTCTTTCTATATATATATATATATATATAAATATTCTTTCCTCAGATGTTTTAAACTGTCTATCTATCTTTCTTTTTTCCCCTTTGCTTTGCTTTTTGTTTATTACTTCTTTAAATATTTATATGTTGGTCTATCTCTCAAATAACCTCTTTTAGTACCTCCTCATCATATTACCCTGCTCCATCTCTACATGTACATCTCTCCATCTCTCTCCATCTCTCCCCCTCTCCTCCCTCCCTCCCTCCCTCCCTCTCTATCTCTCCTATTCTCTGACTGTGAATCACTATGGGATGACTATTAGGTTGCCCACTCATACACATCTCAATGTATAGTTCTGTGTACATGATCCTGACCAGCTAATACACAACCCAGTGGTAAAGTAGATATATGCTGAGTGGTAAGGTGTTTTGCCTGTCTCTGTGGCTTATTGCCACGATCGTTGAGAGAGTTCTTGGATCATTTTCACCACAGGAAATAATAGCGGCATTCATCTATATCTGGCCGGCCTGAGAACCAGCATTCACTCTGATGAAAAGAATGGAGAATACAGCTTAAGGCTGTTACCATGGCAACACAACCCTTTTTTCTGTGAAATGAGAGAGGAGTACATACATGTTTGTAGAACCTTGAACCAGGCAAATATCTTGTTCTCTTTCACTTTCTATCTTTCTCTTCACATCTCTTTCCTTAAATCTTTTTCCTTTTTCTTACTCTTGTCTCATCAATTTGAACATGATGTTGGTGAAAAGCACAAGCCTAAAACAAAAATAAAAAAATTATCAAGAGAGAGAGAGAGAGAGAATGCTCTTCAATAAAAACTTAAGCTTCCCAATGACATGTAACACTGATGTAATCATATCCTAGTGCTATCAAAAAACAAAGGTTTACTTTAGACAGCTGTCCACATGAGGAAGTTCTTCAGTCAAAATACAAAGTAGATCAATAAATGAACAGGATCTGATCATGGTAAAACCTACCTAAGTATAGGCACACGTAGCCTACATGTAAGAAACTTTCAAATGGAAGGCATCTAGCAACCAAAACAACCAAAAATAAAATAAACAGTGCAAACACTAATTTTACAAAATATACATGGACCACAGATACATGTAGCTAGTTACTATTCCTAGTACAGGCCTATAATATCACATGTGACATTTTAGCATAAATACCCTGCATGTACATACAATCATGGTGTGTATCCTTTTTGGGAGGATGTATCCTAGCTATTAAACCTGCTAATTGTTATAACATAACAAGGTTAAAGAGATATGATGTGCAGGAAGAGTGCTTTATAAGCTGTTATTTTCGCGAGGGTTTTATTTTAGCGAATTTCGCGAATTGCATATTATCGCGAATTTAACAACACGCGAAAATATTGGCACCTCGTCATTCCGGAGCCCGAAAATATATGCATAAAATTATGTGCTTGTGTCCTCTCGATCGCTAGCTACTAAACTAGTAACTGCCTCATGTTCGTAATGCAATGCTGTAGCCTCCCGCACTGCGCGTATATTGCACGACGCACGCACGTAATCCTCGTACGGTACATATATACGGTAATCGGCTAGCTAGATGTATGTGGTGCGATGGGCTGCCTAAACTTGTGTGTGTATTTACGTGACTGAGTCTGTATGTGTAATTGTGTATGTGTTGGCGAACGCGTGAGAAAGTTTGTGAATACTTCATGCCCATTCATTAATTCTGCTGTGTGCTATTTCACGAAAGCAACGACTCGCGAAAATGTCTCTTAGCCTGTCATTCGCGAAAATTTCTTTACGCGAAAATATCAGCTTATACAGTAGATGATTTGTTTACATATTATTTTTATTGTTTCACAGCAGCTCATATGTGATTTGCAACAAAACTCAGAATGTCTTAACCTGTATTTGTCTCCTTTTCCCTCAGAATTCTTTTAGAGCTTACTAGACCTACAGATATAACTCAATGCCATGACCCCCCCCCCTTTTTTTCCAATGCACAAAAAAAGAAAGCCATGTCACTAATCATACACACATATATATACATGTAGATCATCAAGCACACATGGAGGCCTTTGATGAAGCAAGGTTTTCTATTTCTTCTATAGATGCCTAACAGACCACCACACTATTTCTTAGTCTTGTAACAGGCAATATAGATTTTCACATTCAAATGAAAGTTCAAGGGATTTGTGGTGATCTACAAGTATATGACAATCTATCATTTTGTATCTTCTTGGAACCAACACTGTCATCGATACAATGGGTTATAGAAACAAACTGTCTCTTTGATAATGGTCTTGGTTCCCCTTAGATGACACTTCTAAACATGAATAATTAGCACTCTCCTCTTCATGGTGTCACATTAGCGGCATCATGTTCTATCTGAATGCTCTCCAAACTTTATATATTGTAGTTTCACAACCATTAAAATCTGGTTTGATTACAACTTGAGTTTGATTTACGTTATAAATTGGAAGTATCTTTAGCATGCATAATTTCATGTCTATGCATGTACTGTATAATGTAGATCTACATGTACATGTACATTGTATGTCAAATGCACTGAATTTTTCCCATTATCAACATTCAAGTTTAAAGCTCTTGAATTTCCTAGTTAAATTAAAATGAAATATGAATGAATGTCAGTATATACATGTATATATTGCTCAAGTCATGAGAACATTTTGTATTCAAAAATGATAAACAGACTTAATACCCAGCTGCTACATATTTTTTTGTTGGGGGGGGGGCTGTACAATTAGGATGACTTGGGGCTCAAATTTCCATACATTTGTAGATTTTTAACTAATTTCTGGGCTTTGTGCTAACTTCAATACAGGAAGATAGTAAACTCAGCAATACTATTTACAAATTTCCAATAAAATATGTCATTATTCTTCACAACTTATACCTTTTTTCAGAGTGTTTTCTTTCAGGTACAATGGAAAAAAAGGTAGTGAACTCATCACCATTCACAAATTTTCTCAATGAGATTTTCCATGGCTGCTCAAATGGAATTTATTTGTTATTTTGAGGATAATAAAATTACCAGTTATTACCATTGATGCATTCATGGCAGAGATGTGGGAGGTTTTCGACTCCAGGCAACAATTATTATCCTCATTGAACAGAACTACATGACACAGAGGAGAGTTCTGGTATGACCTATGAGTAACCTTACCTATTACCATTAAACAGGGGAGCAAAGACTAATAGAATTTAGTTGAATTTCTTTACAAATATGAAGATCTACATACATGCACTGGATAATTCCTTCAGCTTCAATAACAGCCCAAATTGAATAAAAATCCAGGTGTATGAAATTGTATCTATTTCCCTTGACCTATGAGAGTGCAGAGTACCTGCAGACAGGCAATATTTACATTTATCAACTCACCATCAATTTCCTTAGACTGATTACAAATAATTTGGAAATGGAATTGGCTGTTTGACTGACTTACATTTAAGTTAGTTAGTATTACCAACTATCATCAATGTAGCCTAAAGCATTGTATCAAAATGAAAAAGCTACAAAGATGCAGTACTAATCTATGATTGAATATTCACTATTTTTCTTTGCCCCCCTCCCCTCCCTCCCCCATCCCTTACATGTAACTCTCTTTCTCTCTCTCTCTCTCTCTCACCTTCTCCTCTCCCCCATCTCTCCCCACCTTACCCAGGACCTATCTCTCTCTCTCTCTCTCCCCTCCTCCCTCCTCCTCCTCTTCCTCCTCTCCCTCTCTTCCTCTCCCTCCATCTTTCCCCACCTTACCCAATACCCTATCTCTCTCTCTTCTTCTTCTCCTTCTCCTTCTCCTCCTGCTCCTCTTCCTGCTCCTCTTCCTCTTCCTCTTCCTCCCTCTCTTCCTCCCTCTCTTCCTCCTCCCTCCATCTCTCCCCTCATTACCCGGCACCCTCTCTCTTTCTTTCTTCCTCTCCCATTCTCCTTTCGCTACCGATGATAATGAGTCACTAGCAGGACACTCGCCCTCTCTGCACTTGGCCTTGCTTTGAATAATGCACATTATGCACGGACAGTGTTCGGTTCCACTAGGGTTGGACTCACTACCGGTGGGTCGCCTGCTACATGTACATCTATGAGGGTGAATACACTATCACTCATTCACACATGCCCTCATCAACTCCCCCTCCCTCTCACCCTTCCCAAACCCTTTCTCATTTCACTCACAATTAGTAGTGGATTCAGTGACTGGATCCAGACATTCTAGCAGAATTCACAGTGTGCTTTTGTCTACAAGGAGGTTTTTTGAATGGCGATGATGTATCATTGGTATTATCAGATGGTGGTAGAACTGTAGAGTGTGGGAGTTGATTGTTTGCTAGCGTGTGTGCCATAAGGCTTTGATGGTGTCGATTCAAAGTAAGTCCAGATGACAATATATTTTATGCAGTAGGCATTGCCCTTTATGGGTGTACTCTATAAAATGGCTGAACTACAACACTCACGATAACACACTTCTGACATTTTCCAAGTGGATAAATCCACAATATATCTCTTTGGGAGATACACGTAAAAGGCCAGGCCTGTTAATAATACATCAATACCCTTTTTATCAAGACAACACTGTTAATATATAAACCAATATTTTTTATCCTCAAAATTCTCATTTCTAAATCAGTTTTTTTTATTACAGGGTCTGGTAACCTGTAATATTAAACCTCCTACAAAAGTTGAGTTAATTTCTAATTTTCTATCAAGCTTACTACCCATGCTAAACACCAAAGAGCAATATGTTTTTAAAAAGTAAATATGTTTAAAAAGTTGATCAAATATTTGACTACCAATTATATAAATATACTAGGCTTAAAATATACTGTATGTGCCAAGTTACTGCCAACCATTAAAAAAACTGTCACCACAGACAAAAGATGTTGACATAAATTTTCAAACAACCATTTAGCAGATCGATTTTGATTTGTATTTCTAAAAAGAAAATGTACCACCATTAAATCGTATACAACAGTCACAATCAAGAGAACTACCTGTCAAGCTGTCCATCTATAATAGGAACTCTACAAAAAAAAATGTCTGTACAGACTACGGTACTGTATTGTGGTATGCACATTATGCATGAGAAAACAGTAACCAGGTCATTGACACGTATAGAGGCCAAGCTAGGTCATGCTTACCTGAAATACAAGTACAAGGAAAAAGAAATAATGTGAGAAAAAGACTTGTCAGGAATAAGGAATTGGTTAAAACAATACAAGGAAATAATGTGCAAAGATCATTACAAACGAAGGCCTCTATATGTTCAGCGTTTCAACTAAAAAAGTTCTTTATGATGGAAAGTAAAAGTGGAGTTGCCAGTAAGACATCTGGTCAGTTTTGTTTCCAACTTTCCATGGAAGAATCCTGGATGTTGGCCTCTAGCCCTCTACACTGCATGTTAGGAATAAATTGCATTGCATGGTGCTTTTTCACAATTACATGTATACCTACATTGTACATGCAGAGCCTACATGTATGCATATCACTTTTATCCCCCATCCTAGAACCATGATGTGTCTTGGAATCCGGGTGTTTCCATCTCATACATTAGATACATACTAGACAAAATAAATTGCCAGCATACAATATGTGTTAGGTTTTAATTAAATTCTAAGTGTACAACTGGGTATAAAAGATATTGAAGCCATTACTGGAGATGTTTGAATTGTTGTAGTCTCTTCATGAATATTCATATTCTTATATAGTCTTGCAGCCTTCTGTCATAGCGTACCCAGGTGGGCTGGTATAACGTAGCTCCGGATATGCAGCAAGGAAGAGAGCGTGAGATGTGATTAGCAATAGCTCGCGTCTCAGAGCCAAGGAAGGAGAGAGAGAGAGAGAGAGAGAGAGAGAGAGATGAAGAGAGAGAGATGAGAGAGAGAGAGAGAGAGAGAGAGAGATACAAAGAGAGGGAGAGGGAAAGAGAGAGGGAGAGAGGGAGAGTGAGTGAGAGAGGGAGAGAGAGAGAGAGAGAGAGAGAGGAGGAGAGAGAGAGAGGAGGGAGAATGAGAGAGCGAGGGAGAGAGCGAGGACAGATCTACACCTTGAGGGACAAGGTGTGCATATTACAATGGGATGGTCACCAAAGCCAGTACATCATCAGTCACATCCATCTTTACCAAACACACACGTCAACGCACATGCACACACCCACCCTAACACACACAGCCAAGTACATGCTCGCTCCGCTCCGAAGGAAGAAGACAGTCTGAGTTTTTTCAAGGATGAAGACTCCTGAAAAGGTAGCGTAAAGATGGTGGGTCATTTAGGAGTTGATTTCTCATGGTAGAATATATGCAAAGTCATGCGCACACTCATGCGCTAGCATCTAATGAAACTTGATATAGCACCTCCATCCTCCTCACTAGGATAAAGGTCTCAGTTTTATTTGAATTAAAAGAGGGATAACAATTAGCAAAACAGAGAAACCATTGGAAGCAATAGGGTTCTGGAGATAAAACACCCCCCTCTCATTTTGTTTTCTCTTTGTTTTTATTTGCAAACAAGTAATCATATGATGATTCTTAAATTAATAATATTTTGCATTAAACCATTTGGATTTATTTGCACCACTGACACTCTATTTCTCTGTACAATGTAAGGCATTGCAACCAGCTCTGCCTAACACACTCTGGAAGTGATCGATGTTGTACATTGTACATACTTGTTTGTACTTGTACAAATAACTAAAATTTATTTCATGATTCTGTGTTCTGAATAAATCACAGCCTACATATTATATCTGCATGAAATCTTGTCATTTAAATCAGTCTTACATATTTTCATCTCCATTATAAGAATTATTTAAACAAATCATAAAAAGGAAACACTGAACAACATAAGTTTTTAAATAAGTTGTATAAATTACCGACACCTGCTCCCATCTGCAAAACAAAGTAACACTAAAATGAATCTTTCCCTTTAACGACTTTTAATAGTTATTGATACACTGTATGTGATCATTCAAAAGAGCTTGAGAGGCAACCAGAAATCAGCATTTTGGTGTATAGGAAAGAAAAAAGCAAGATACTTTTATTCAATTGATAAATTACTCTTAAACACACATCTCTGATTTTGGTATCTAGAAGCTAGTACATTTTTTATTGAATTAGCACTTTTCCTAAAAATCGGTTTAAAAGCCAAAATATCAAAAAGTGAAAAGGATGCTATGAAATTGAAAAGTGACTTCCTTCAAGTGTGTGTGTGCTTTTTACTTTTGGGGTGATTTTTATTTATTTTAAGTCTGTTGAGAGCTGAGAGCATCCTCCAGTGACCATCAATTACAGAACTAGCCACACCCTAGTATCTGCTGTTTTCGTGTACATGGATCAAATGTCATGTGATGGTTGTTTTGCTAGTTGCTGTTAGTGTTTTTATAAAAATGTCTTCTGGTCAATATAAAATAATTGACAAAATACACGCAAAATTACTCGCACTTTCATTATTTTGTGATTTTATTTTTGCCATGTATATTATTTTTTCCACTTCTTTTTATTTTCTAGATGTCCTAAATGTTCGCAGATTTTCCTCTGCATTGTTGTGGGTTTATTGCAACTTTTATTCTATTGATTTCTTGATGTTATACATATGCACAGCCACAGGCAAGGGCTCTTATGTTTTGCCAACCTGACATTAAAAGAGGCAATTTTTTTCTTCATGTCTAGATCTCATTTATGAAAAAAGTAACTATTTTCACTTGTACTTGTAGTTTACTACCTGCAATTTCACTGTTGCAGAAGACAGATTGGTCATGTTTATTATTTCTTATTCAAAAAATATGAATAAGAACAATGAATGTTCTAGGAATGATGATGATGATGATGATGATGATGATGATGATGATGATGATGATGATGATGATGATGATGATGATGATGATGATGATGATGATGATGATGATGATGATGATGATGATGATGATGATGATGATGATGATGATGATGATGATGATGATGATGATGTTTGTGATGCTGTTTAGTTTTCATTCTAAATGAACTTGAATTGGGCATAATATTCCTGAATTATAATTTCTCTCTAGAAAATTGTACTTTTACAAATACAATTTGTGCAACCTCTTTAATTTTTCCTATGCCTATGGACTCTTTTTTCTTCTTTTCTACAGTTTCACACCCACAGACAAGCACAGTCACAATCCTAGAGGCTAGACCCTACTTGTCCCTAGGCGGTAGGCCTAACTCTAGAATCTAAAAATAAACTCAACTCACAATTCTGCAAACGCATGGCAAGCTCCTTCCAACGTATCTTCCACTTTCCGTTCATAATCATCTCCTGCAATGGGTCCATGACCTGCAACAACATGAGGATGAGGTGCGTTGACTCTAACATTGGATCCATCGCCTCCTCCTAAATTCCGTCCAACATTGCTCACTCTCGCCGGTTGAGGTAAGCGGTTTCCTCGATTAGCAACAGCAGCAGGAGCCGCATTACCGGTCCTTGGAGGTGGAATTGGCCGGACGCGCCGGGATGGAGAACCCTCCGTCGGTACTGATCGCACGACACCTACTACTCGTCCACGTCCGTTGCCCGATTCTGTCTTTTCTTTAGAAGAATTCGATCCATCTGTTACAGCTTTATGTCCAAATGTCTCCATTGTGTTTCCGATGATAAAACATGAAGATCTAACTTTTAAAAACTTGTCATGATATGGTCGGGATGAATCATCCACTACAGAGACCGTTAGGAGGCTACGGTTGATCGCCGGCGAATAAAAATATAGTATTAGTAAAAACAAATGTGAATCGAAAGTTGTTGAATGTTTGACGCAGATGGCGCCAGGTCACATCTACCGGCCTAGGGCATACTGCGTATGATCGAATCTCTTTGATCCTAAAGAGCACGCTCTGACCAATCTCTTTGCTCTGACTTTATATGCATTATGTGTACGGTTAAGTCAAAGTGATTTCAGACAGAGTAGAACTAAATGGTCATTGGAAGAAAAGAAGACAAAGACAAAATATGCGGTTTTCTTAAAATCCATTGACGGTTCCATTGGGCACATTGGCATGTCGTGTCTCCAACCAATGAATCAATTTTAATCAATGAATGAATCAATGAATCAATCAATAAATCAATCAATCAATCACACGACCTGAATTTATTAATGTGTCGCATTGTGCCCCAAAGCAATTTTATTCCCTTAGACACTGATTTTTTCTTTTCTTCACATGTCAGAGAATGTTTTTACAGGTAACAACAATTTATCCTTCTTTTTTTTCCTGTCACAGAATTTTGAGAAAGGCGCGTAATATAAGTTTTTCCTCTTCCTCTCCTTCTTCTACTTCTTATTCTATTTTGTTTTCTACCATGGCTTCCCTTCCTTTTTTATTTCCTCTATCCTTCTTTCTTTCTCCATTTCTTCTTTCTTTGTCTTTTTTAATTTCTTTCCTTTCTTTTCTTTGTGAAGATACAAAAAGGACGAAATAATAACGATTTACAATTAAAGGATAACTATTATCTCCTGCATTTTTCAATTTTGATATGATTTGTCAACTACATGTATGTGTTTTTTAAAGGTATACAAATTATTATTCCATTAATTTATAATAAACAAATATACCATGCACTGAGAGGCTCTAGTTGAAATTATGGATCGAGGTGGCAGGAATAGCACTATTTCTGTCGCCGAGAAGTCCATAGTTTCACTAGTGGCTTGAAATAGTGCATGATATATTTTTAAATATTTTTCAAACCAACCTTCATAAAAATTTATCTTGATCGATCGCATATCGATGACGTCATCCATGGTATAGTGCACTATACCATGGATGACGTCACGGTATAGCACATTTTCTTATCGGTAACATCATAGCAATGTTATGTTTGGTCACATGATGCTATGTTGACCAATCACTGAACGGGATTTCATTAATCAAAAATATAACATGATTTATGATTATATTTTGACTTTTGTTGATAATAATGTATCTAGTTTGTATATATTAATTTCAATTATGTTGAAAAATGTAGAAATAAAATCAGACAACAAACAAATATGCCTTTAAATCCAACCTCTCTCTCTCTCTCCCTCCCCCTCTCTCTCTCTCTCTCTCTCTCTCTCCCTCCCTCTCTCTCTTCTCCCCTCCTCTCTCTCTGTCTCTCTCCGACACATACACCCATATTCATTATCCCTGCATGCTCTGTCGCTCCTTCATATCAATATTTCTCTTGAAATAAGAAATTTTTGCTATCTTATTTCTCTTCGCACCAATTATTGTTCTTGTCCTCTCCATTCGTCCTCTCCATCTGCCATCCTTTGGGATTTTGTCCAACATTCATCTTTTCACATAAAGTACTACTCTCAGTTCCTACTCTCGTTTACAGTTATGCATCGTTTTCTTTTTCCTCTGTGCTATTGTGCCCTTTCTCTCATCTCGACATTATAATTAAGTTAGTATAAAACCAAAACTACACTAAGTAAAATTAGACTTATGTTTTTCGTTGCGAACTAGATTCTTCTTTATTCGTTTGTATTCACCTTTTCTCTTAGGCTCCTTGTATTTCAAAATTCCCACTCAATTTCATCCTAACACTTCAAAAGTGTGAAGAACTTTAGTCTGGGCTGCTGTTCGGGTCCTTGATTGGCCGATAAATCTAATTTAAAAGAAGATGATCGTGATTATGCTTTAACAGAGATCTGGGTTCAAAAGTGTAGGTCTATATAAATGCAAGTCATTAATGTCCATCGAGTCGAGAAATAGATTGAGAAGAAACGGCGCACATGTTGAATCTAGGGTACGACGATGTCTATCACTTCTTCTTCCACTTCTTCTTCTTCAGCCGATTCAGAATCTTCAGCCGATGAGTCGGAATCAGAACTTGAGTCGGAATCGCTGTCGTCGTCGTCGGCATCTTCCTCTTCTTCAGAACTTGAGTCGCTTCGGCGTTCTCGATCATCTGCATCGGAATCGCTGGCGTCGACGATGACCTCTTCAGACTCGACCGATTCGCTTTCTGACGATTCGCTTTCTTCTGACGATGCTATCACTGTGTTGATTGCCAGGCATGCAATGCCCAACACCATCAGGACAAGTACGACTGTCTTCATGATTGTTTCTGCAGTTATGAGGAACAAACAAGAGAGATTCAAGCGAGATGATTCCAAAATTCTTCATTATAATATTATTATACAACTTGCGAATTCATAAAAAATGAGCCATGGAACTCGTTATACTGAAATCTTGTATAGGGCATCAGTGGCGGATCCAGGAATTTCTTACGGGGGGGGGGGGCACAAAATCGCATGGGGGTGAAATATATGAAAAACGATGGAGCGAGGCGTCAGCGGCGAGGAGCGGAGCAACCAGGCGGGGTGGGTCTGGGAGGGGATCAGAACCCCCTCCCTGAGTAGGAAGCATTTGCAATTTTAGAACCACATTAGGTGCATTTTCAGGCACTTCCTGGAGTAATATGACGTAAAATTGCTTTCTCCTACCCCCTCCAAGAGTAGGGATCCAGGGGCGGATTGCTAAAGCTTTTTAGCTTTTTGCTAAAGGGGGTTGACCCAATGACGACACGGAGCATCGGCCACGAGCCGCGAAGCGGCGCACAGTGGGCCAGGGAGGAACCAAAGTACGCCAAAACTCATTTTTAGGGTTTCTTTATAAATCCAGAGGAAATGTTTAGATTTCCAGGGATTTCCACTTAAATTTTATTACCAACATTTTTGCTGATGTCTAAGCTTTAAGTTGATACCAGATTTGGCTGCCCGATCCTGCCCGTTATTATGTTAGAGCCATTTTCCTTGCAACATTGCCCCGAAAAATGTGTTTATTTTGGTCCGCGGTGTCAGAACTAGTGTCACACGCCCCCACGCGCCGTGATTTATGACCGCGAATCCTTCATGATTCAGCCGCGGACCAAAAAAAAAACACATTTTTCGGGGCAATGTGGCAAGGGAAATCGGCTCTAACATAACAACGGGCAAGATCGGGCAGCCAAATTTGGTATCAACTTAAAGCTTAGACATCAGAGAAAATGGTGGTATTAAAGCGGAACTCTGCGGAAATCTAAACATTTCCTCTGGATTTATAAAAAACATGGATAATTAGTCCATTTTTCAGTGAATTACCCTATAATATATCATGAAGATTGTGTTTCTATTAATTTTAACCCATTCATGCAACGAAATGAACTATCAGGAATATGTCAGAGCAATTTTATATCAATAACTTAAAAACTTCATGTTAAATTGAAAGATTTATAAAATAAGTCGCTTTTGCACTAAAACTGTGAATATGTAGGATTTTGCTGTTTGAAGGAGTAAATTTATATCCTTATTGTGCATACCGGAATTAAATATTTTACTGAGGTATTCCTCAATGTATTACCTTTCAACTGGGCAAGAAAAAAATTGAAAAAAATAAATCATCAAAAATGAGTTTTGGCGCACTTTTGTTCCTCCCTGGCCCACTGTGCGGCGAGGCGATTTTGTTGTTGTTGCTATTTTGAACCCCCGTAAGTGATGTTTTCCTGGCATCTACTGACACAATGGAGACCATAAAAAGCAGTGCATGATAATTACGTTCATTATTTAAATCAAGTAACAGTTTAAGGGGGGGTTTGACCCAAAGACGATGCAGAGCATTGTCCACGAGCCGCGTAGCGGCCAGGCGATTTTTGGTGCTATTTTGAACCCCCGTAAGTGATGTTTTCCTGGCATCTATATACTAACACAATGGAGACCATAAAGAGCAGTGCATGATAAAGTCTTTTTAAATCAAGTAACAGTTTAATTGGGGTTCGACCCAATGACGATGCGGAGCATCGTCCACGAGCCGCGAAGTCCGAGTTTTTTTTTTGTTTGTTTTTTTTTTTTGGGGGCTATTTTGAACCCCCGTAAGTGATATTTTCCTGGCATCTACTAACACAATGGAGACCGTAAACAGCATATTTTCATGATAACGTCTTTTTTAATTAGGTAACAGTTTGAGGGGGGTTCGACCCAATGACGATGCAGAGCATCGTCCACGAGTCTCGAAGTCCGAGCCGCGTAGCGGCGAGGTGATTTTTTGTTGTTGCTATTTTGAACCCCCGTAAGTGATGTTTTCCTGGCATCTATATACTAACACAATGGAGACCATAAAAAGCAGTGCATGATAACGTCTTTTTAAATCATTAAGTAACAGTTTAAGGGGGGTTCTACCCTATGACGATGCGGAACATCGTCCACGAGCCGCAAAGTCCGAGCCGGGTAGCGGCGAGGCGATTTTTTTGTAGCTTTTTTGAACCTTCGTAAGTGATGTTTTCCTGGCATCTACTAACACAATGGAGACCATAAAAAGCAGTGCATGATAACGTCTTTTTAAATCAAGTAACAGTTTAAGGGGGGTTTGACCCGATGACGATGCGGATACTGTGTGGGTCTGGACACATGATGGCGTTTTTCTATTCACAATCTGCATGCTGAAAGAGCACTTAGAATAGGTATATCGGAAAATTAATTCAAGACTAAGTTATAAGTTATAAGTTGGAAGTTATAAAGGAGATAAAATCTTTGGTATTAGTCATGTTCGACTTAAAATTGCATGCCCCCCGCCCCTTACCTGGTAAAAAAAACACCTTCTTATAATATCATCCCCTTTCTTTCTTTTCCCTTCTCATTATTCTCCTTTTCCCCTTTTCTCTCCTCCGTCTTTCCCCTTTCTTCTTTTTCCGCCTTTTCTCTCCTCTCTCTTCCCTTTCCCCCTCCTTTTTCTCCTCTCCCCTTTTCTCCTTTTCTTTCTTTTTACCGGGGGAGGGGCACGTGCCCTGTGCCCCCCTGGATCCGCCACTGGGCATGTCAATCATTTTATTTCTTTTTAAATTTTCAACCATTGCAAAAAAAAAATACTAACTGGATTTTCAGTTATAAGTGAGAGAATTTTTCAAAGTGAGTATGGACAACTTGAACTATTTCTGCACGGTCAGAATGAGATCATGCAAACCGATGCTTATGAACTTCCAACATGAAGAAAAATTACAAACTGTGTTCAGGTATACAGAAACACTGAGTGTTCTTTGTATAAATACATTCTATGAATAGAAATCAATCTGACATATCTTCAAGATACAAATCAAAATAGCTACCAAATGCGCTAAAACTGTAAATCATTAGGAAACGAGGACCCAAATAGTGTTCACTAACTTTGTTCACTCGCAAATAGACCTACCTATAAATGAATTGAACACCAGCGTTATTATTCGACATCAAAATCATAAAAATTACAAATTACAAAAAGAAGATATTTGAATGAGGAACGTCCGCCTCCCCCAAATGTTCATACACTGCTGTCAGAACATGCTATAAAATCAAAATCCGTTTTCTAAATAAATGTCGCAAGAAAAAGCACTGAAGAATTATCAAAATCAAATTATACTTACAACTGTAGGCCTACTAGACTGGAAGCTCGATTCAAATTTCAGTGGCTGTATATGAATAATGATGAAATGATTCGGTTTATATACATTTTAGTGCGTCTCTGGAAGATTCTCACGATTGATTTATTTAATTAGATTTATTGAAAAAAATCTGCGTCATTTTATTCATTGATCTTCTAATTCAAATTATTTTGCTAAATATTTACTTCCGTAGACAAAATTGCAAATCGTGCATGTTTATTCACAGCTGTGTAAATAGAAAAGTAAATTTCATTAAACACTGGTTAGTATACCGGCCTAAAACCCCTTTGAGAAATAGGACTTTCATAAACGTCCACCCTTATTCAAGTATGAATGGGTGTCAGTATTAAGAGGGTACATGCCCCCACCTCAAAATATCAACAAAAGTGTCCTTCTCGCTATTGAATGCCGGCATTTTCCATTTATGAAATTACAAATGCGGAGTATTTTGTGCATTAAATTTTGAAGATTTGTCCTACGCATGCATGTACATCATGACATCTGACAGCATTGTTTCCATTGTTGTTGTTGTTGTTGGTAGTTGTTTTATGGCGTTCATTCAGTACTGAATATAATATTATACGCCATCGTTTCCATTGAAAGAGAGTGTTCCTTTTAACCCTTTTGTCCACCACTTGACAAACCTCTATTATGTAAGAAGGAAAAATTGCCCTTCGACGGCAGAAAGTGTCCATTTATTGCCCATGATATTTGCCTGTTTCAAATTTCCGTTTATCAAACTTTTAACCATCAAAACGATCGCAAAGACTTTCAAGAACCAACTCAAAGACAATTTCAATACCCTATAGTGTATATCCCATGCATGCATATAAAATAATAATGTTCGTAAATTTAAAAATGTAGGCCTAATCGCCAATGCTTTTGAAAATTGCCACAGGTCGGTTTTGCTTTCGAAAGTGTTGGTGATCCTGCCCTTTAATCGGCAAAAATTGCTTCGCGGGAAATTTCCTACGCTAATCAAAATTTTAACTTTAACCTTGGATGAAACAATATAAATGACTTAAAGCCCCTCTAAAGTGTTGGGAGCCCAACAAATTTGATGGCAAAATTTCACTTAAACTGTATCATAATGTGAAAGAGGATGTCATTTAAGACACATTTCTGCAAGGATTTTCAAATGTGTTTGAAGTCGAAAACCCAAATTATGTATTCTTTTATCAATATATTTTGTCTTCAAACACAGTTTTTTGGGGGAAGTCTTTGTAAAAGTGTGTCTTAAATGACATCCTCTTTCACATTATGATACAATTTAAGTGAAAACTTACCATCAAATTTTGGCGAATTTGGGCTCCCAACACTTTATAGGGGCTTTAACCCTAATTCTACCCCTATAAATCTATCTCAAAATATAATTACGACCATGTAAATAATCGTATTTATAATAATGCCTAGAACAAATAAAGGATGTTACCGGTAGCCTCCCCACATTTCGCAAGGCATTATACGTTGCCCCTGCCAATAATCAGATTTGGGCGGGTGTCATCTGGAGTGTAGGTCGATTGAGTAATGTTGGCAATATATCTGTACAATCATGATATTTATATTTTGTTAAATTATACTTGACAACCTGGACTAATGCCAAACTATAAACGTGTTCAATTTCAAAACATTTTAATTAAAATTATGATAAAAATATAAAGCTTGTAAATTTTGGCTTTTATTTTGGATTCTCTAAGATTCTTATCGTTCTTCATCGTTGTTGTTCTTGATTTGTTTTTTGTCTCATTTTAGTTTTGTGGTATAAATTTCACGGTCTGCAGTTTATATTGTCAGGGACCAGGGCCATCTATACACAGTTTTCTTTTATTTTGTGATGTTTGTGCTTGCCCCGAAGCAAGAAGCTGTATATAGTCGCCATATTGTGCCCAACTCGAACCGGGTTGGCTAAACTCTCCATTTCCATGGCACTGCCAGGAACCATCACTCGGCCCCTTAAAATAAAGGGGGCATTTTACGTTTTTTTAAAGTGTATTGCATCTCCTGCTCCGCCGCCCACGAGATACGTCATCGATGTTTTACTCCCAAATAAAGATGTATGCATGGCCTGGCCGGTTAGCCCTCTGAGAATATGTAAATATTAGCCTTATGTATTTGCCTTGGGGAACACGCTGAATAGTATGATGAAGAATAGTATAGGGCTACACACCTGGGTCATTCGCACCGTTCTGTTTATCGTGATGATTCTTTTTTGTTTGATGTCCTGATGGTGATTAGCCCATGCAATCTGTCACACCCCTTCTCTTGCTCTCTTTCTCTTTCCGACTCTCTCTCTCTCTCTCTCTCTCTCTAGCTCTCTCTCTCTCTCTGTGTCTCTCTCTCTCTGTCTCATTCTCTCTCTCTCTGTCTCTCTCTCTTATCCAAATATAATAATAAAATAATAACTCAAACCGTAGGCCTATATAATAGGCCTACATGTATATACTTTCAAAAAATATTTTGTACACACATCACAAAGTTAATGGTAGATTTCCACTCAATTAGTCTCTGAGTGAAAACGTTACATAATATTGCTATACATCAAATTAAATCATGTTCTAAGTTGAGAATGTAATATAATCTAGAAATTCGGTTTCATTTAGCTTCGAGAAAGCTCCCCCAACTAACTTTGCAGACGATTATAATTTCGGAAAATGCTTCTCTCCTAATTATTGTGTCTTCTGAATTCAACTATATAGGCCTATAATTATGGATTACATGCAGGGATGAATGATGAATGATCCAACGAATAATATGTTATCCTTCTGACATAATCATATATTTTTGGCTCTGCAGTATGTAACTCAGAGAGAAACCATTGCACGATCACAAAGATTTTCGAGAAATAAAATTTAAGACCAATTCTAATTTTAATGCCTACCCCGGCAGAACTCTTCGGATTATTAATATTATTATGTCACTGTCAAGTTAGCACATGTCAATATAGGTGACGCGATCTATCTGAGATTATTTTGTCTTACATAGGTTTTTTTGTTGTTGGAATTCCGGAAAAAGATATGGCCAAGCTGCAGAGAATCCAAAACTCTGCAGCACGTCTAGTTTCTCTCACCAAAAAACATGACCATATATATTACACCAACTCTTAAACAATTGCATTGGCTCCCCAATAAATTTCGCGTCCAGTTCAAAGTTCTTCTTTTAACTTTCAAGTCTATACATGGTCATGCCCCAAATTATCTTTCCGAAATGGCTCAGTTATACACGCCCAATAGGTCCCTTCGTTCTGCAAATCAAACTCTCTTGATTGTAAAAAAAAGCAAAAACAAAATACTTTGGTGATTCGATAGGTCCTTTTCATGCTTTGCTCCACGTTTGTGGAATTCTCTTGATCAAAATTAAAAACCAATCTAATGGAAAAGGCATATTCGACCTAGTTCTTAAATATTTATTGTTACCTTACCTTGTTATCTTATGTTCTCTTGTTATTTCTCTGTTAAATTTTACTTGCGTCAATATTGTAAAGCGCTTTGATATAAATCTTTTATGAAAAGCGCTATAAGTAGAATTTATTATTATTATTAAGTCTCTGCATGCGATTATGTTACACAATTATTTGTGTATAGTGAAGACAGGATGGTATGGGTAGAAAGTATGACATGATATATATATTTTCCAATATTCATGTGCGTTTTAATATGCAATGTTGAACAGTAGGCTACTATCCGGGGCTACTATGTACACACTAAGAAAAAATGGTTCAATCCTGCACCTTTAGGGGTGCAAACCGATGCAACAATAGCAGCACCTTTAGGGGTTAAATTCTGCACCCTTTTAAAGGTGCAATCCTGCACCCTTTAAAGGGTGCCAGATTGAACCTTTAGGGACATGTTAGTACCCTTTATGGTTCAATCCTGCACCTTTAGGGGTGCAAACCGATGCAACACTAGCAGCACCTTTATGGGTTCAATCCTGCACCCTTTAAGAGGGTGCCAGATTGCACCTTTTAGGATACATGTTAGTACCCTTAATGGTTCAATCCTGCTCCATTAGGGGTGCAAATCGATGCAATAGCAGCACCTTTAGGGGTTCAATCCTGCACCCTTAAAAAGGTGCAATCCTGCACCCATACTCGAGGATTACTGGTGAATTATGCTCGTACACAAATACATATTAAACATGCGTGATTGTTTCTTGGTTAGTAATCATATAATTAATATATCTATTGCTAAAACGTGAATGTAATTGTAACATGATCAGACAAAATAATCGATTGGTTAATGATTGCGCAAGGAAAATACAAATCACAAAATAGATGTGCATTGTCATGATTTGCTTAACAAATCATGATAAATGTATTTTTATGTGAACACGTGTAAAGTAATCATGAATATGCATGCATATGCAAACTTTTATTTTGCACCCTTTTTTGGTCGAAAGGGTTCATTTTTGTGGGAAGGGTGCAAAATCTTATATTGCACCCTTTTTGAACCCCTTTTCCTTCAATAGGGTTCATTTTTATGTAAAGGGTGCAAACTCTTGTTTTGCACCCTTTTTCCTTAGAGTGTACAGTACTAGTATATTGTACGGTTGAATGTTCGTAATTTGGTTTAGATAATAAATGTATATAATTTATTATAGGCCTAGAATCTTGGATCTATATCTACATCGTCATCATTTACTTGTGATGTCATGAGAAAATGTATGACTCAAAGGAATAATTTTATATTATCAATATTGATAATGATAACAATAATGATGATAAAGAAAGAACTTTCCACACGAAGAAAAAATGAATTGGAAGTATCCATTGGTGAATAATGGATGTTTCCACAATACCGTACCGTACTTACCCCGGAAGTGATGAGTCAATGGGGCAGTCTTGTGACCGACGAAAACCACCCGTCGGAACTAAATGCGTCTTTATTTCATCAATTTTTGTCCATTGTAAGTAGTATTTTGATTTCAGAAGGACGCTGATATGTTAATAAAATATATAGTGCATGCATTTCACCTGTTTAGATACTCTTGTGTGAGACATTAACCATAAAATAGAGTTTTGAAAATACATGATTGAAATGTAGCGATGTTTTGTCAGGTTCTGTGGAAGGCGAGAAGCCAGCAGTATCGGGGGGCGGCGTTTACGCTGCACCGCTTTCTGGACTTCTGTGCTGTGTATACCAAGTGTTGTTACGTAGGCCTACGTCAACGTGTAGTTTACGCCCCTTCATAGCTTCAGTTACAAGTTACTCGGCTCAATTTAGTCTCCGAATTGATGTCCTTATTAACTACCGGCAAAATTAGGCTTGCCCTGCAATACACGAGAAGCAATAAACTACTTAATTTTGTAAAAGATTTATTTGATTGAGTGTACATGTACTATGTAGATCTAGGCCGGTCTACTGTATAGCAATGATCTGATCAAGTACTAGGCCTAGATCTAAGTAGACTAGATCTAGACTAGATCTAGATCTACAATTTCACTTTTCAGTCTAGCTCAGTTTATTGCTATGAAAGCCATTCTCACTTTGTTTGGTTCCATTGGACGAAAAATGGACGAATATCCATGTAACTGTATCGGTCTTACTACTCTTAGACCGAAAATTTCTGTCTCTTACGTTCGTTAGGGGCTGAGCACAAAAAAATTGCATACGATAAGGTACACTGGTTCATTTCACACGTTTGGTGATTTTAACAGCATTTAATAACTTACATATATATCTGTATGATAACCAACATATACAATATCTTGACTGTCAAGTTTTGAAAGAGATAAATTAAAATTGCATGCTGTCAACATAGTCAGTACAGTATGGGTGCTACAAGGTCCAGATATGAACATAAAAATCAATCGCATTAATTTTCCATTCTTTTACTATCGGTCAGTTGCAGAGTAACCAGTATTCACCAAGTGAATTGTCATTTTGCTGCAGGTAGTCTCAGTGAAGGTGTGCTGTCCATTGCTGTAGACAAGCTCTGTGGTAGAAGGGATAAGCAGCATGCCGAGTCAGGTCTATGACATTCCCATCATTCAGCCTGATCTCAGGCGGGAAGAAACCATCCATCAGATCGCTGACACCCTTGAATATCTGGAGAAAATTGCCAATGACGTCTTTGACCGCATCGAAAAGAGGGTGACTGACAATCATACGCGGTTAACAACCATCAATAAGCGACTGGACGTTGCTCAGGCCAAAGTCGATAAGATTAAGAACAGCCGTAAGGCCATCAAGGTATTCTCAAGTTCAAAGTATCCTGCTCCGGAAAAGAATGATGTATACCAGTCGGTGTTTGCAGACAACACAGACTTGTCAAGTATTCCCAGGCCATCTCGTAAGCTGGCTAGCAAGCATCAGACATTGGACAGTAGAGCCTTGAAGGAAAAGCTGCAGTTTTATAATGTGCAATTGAATGTGAGGAAGAAGGACAAAGATGGAGAGAATACTTGGGAAGGTCTGGGAGGTCTTCCAAGGAACATTGGATCAATAACATCATTGCTTCTTTTCAACACAAGTGAAAATCCGTAAGTATCTTGTTCTGCTCCCATAGATACCCTAGACCTTAAGCTGTGAAGGTAGTATTCATTGTTAGAAATAAATGATGTAAACATATCTTAAGTGTTATGAGCTGGGAGATAATCACAGAAACAGTCCTGGATTACAAGATGTGTATGGTGAAAATGCAGTTTAATTGTCATCCATGGTGATCTGCATCTAAAAAGCAAACAAATGTAAAAAAAAAAGGAGACAGATTTCTCTTCTAGGAGAGTAGATATTAACAGGTTTACTTTAGTTAATGTTCCAGTGTGATTGTACTTCAGAATTTGAAGTACTGATATTCATTCTTAAACCAGGAAAGTCACCTTTCAGGAAGTTGGCATTATAGTATCTTCATTTAACTTTTGTAGAATGTTATCATTTCAAAGTCTTACAAACATTATAATTTTGTATTGCCTCATTGTTCTCAAAATAATTTGTAGGAATTGGCATGTATCATTTCAAGCTAAATCTATTAAAGAAAGTCATGTGATAGATTGATAATGGTGTCCAAGAAAGTTGTTCTCATTGTCTCTCTCTTTCATTAGCTTGCTTGGCACAGGTTTTAAATTTTCACCTCTGAGAACAAGTTAGAACAAAAGGTCGAAATATTCTAGTTGAATAAAATAAATGTAATTATTGCCTTCTTTTTTTCACTCCACCATGCCAGATACAAGAAATATGTGATGATCGATCCACTGGGAGCGGTCACAAAGACCAGAAAAGCAATTGAGGAGGAACAACTGGAGATGGGTCAGGCTCCAACGTCCATACTCCAGAGAGAACAGCTGGATCGCATCACCAGTGATAACTTCTTCTATGTTCCTCATCTTGGGGAGGTACCAGACATCGATGTACCTAGCTTCCTCCCTGATCTACCAGGTTGGCAAAAAGAAGTCTTGATGCTTCCTTTTTCTCCGATATACATGTAGCTAGATGTGCCTCTGTGCTTAGCATTTACTGGGTTGGTGTATTCTGAGAACAAGTGATATATAGAGACACACTTCTTGAGACAGGGTTTTTCAATGACTTGGTCTTGGTCTTGACCCTACGTCTTAATGCTAAAATAATCCAACCACATGCTTTTCGAGTTTTCTCATGGAATTAATCTCATTACCCAGTGGCTTACCTACAGCTCTTCTTAGGCCTATGGTTTATACTTATACTCAAATAATAAATAAAAGTTTTTATTACGCAGATTACTGCTGAGTATGAAAAAACAAAACTTTTCAAATGCTACTTTTTCAGCCAAAATGGAATTGCACTACGCACTCTTTAATGGAGGTTCTGTGTTCATGTACAGTGGTACTTATTGGGGCTTTGAAGGGCATCTTTCTCTGCCCTCAGCCTCATTTATTTGTTCACATTTTGAGGTATGAGATCAACAGTTTAAAAAAAAATCAAAGATAGCCCATACATGTAGATGTCTGTACTATCTCAAGTTGAACTACATAGTACTTAGCATTGGAATGATCTATATCTGTACTTTTATAATTTGTAGGTATTGCTGATGACATCATCTTCAGCTCTGACCTGGAGGATTCGATAGCTCCTTCTCTTCCTGGAGCTCATATCCCTGAGCTACCCAGCCTGATATCCTCCCAACCAAGCAACCTCCCTGCCTTACCTGCTCCCGAAGGATCAAGTAATATTCCCGCCATCATGCCCCCTGGAGCAGCTCCAGGGGCACCGCCACCACCCCCTCCACCACCCCCACCACAGGCAGCAGCACCCCCTCCGCCCCCTCCACCACCCCCTACTGCAGTGAATACCAGGACTGCACCTGCTGCTCCAGCTCCGGTAGCACCGGCTGAAGCCTCTAGATCAAGTCTCTTGGAGTCAATCAGGAACGCAGGTAGGTTTTTTCGAAACGACTTGCAGACTTTTATTTTGAAGATTGTGGTATTTATAGCAATTTAGCTTCCACCATTCTCTCTTTAAACAAACAAAATGTACCATCGTATGTCATAAATTATACAACACCTACGTAGATCCTTGTCATTTGATTGGAGGATTGTTGGTCACATGATATTCAATAAATAATACTATTGCACGACCGTGCATTTTTGGTTATATTCGCCGTGCATTTTTGGTTATATGCAGACTGCGACGCGTACGTACCTCTCTGTCCTGCACGTATCCCATTGTTATTAGCTGCGCGGATCTGACGCAAAGGCAATCTGAATGTAATCGAGAAGGTCTGACTCCAACTTTAATTTATCTTTAGTATAAGGAGCAAAGCATAATTTGTTGAAAGATGTTGTATAAAACAAATAATGAATGTTTTTCATTCGTTCAATAGTGCAAATATTTTCATTCATTGAAAGATTAACGTTAATTCTATTCAACTCGGCTGACGCCTCGTTGAATAGAACGTTAATCTTTCAACTCATGATAATATTCGCACTATTGAACTCATAAGCATTCATTATTTGTATAATATATCATAGGTTAAATATATGTGTGTAATCATGCGAATTTTATATTATACACATTTATTATTATAAGTGCCATACACAACCAAAAATTTAAGATAGATAATTATATAACTGTATGTCTTGTATTTTATATTATGCTAAAATAATATATGGATTTATACAGATTATATTACTATTTGTTGTTGTAAGTTAGCATGGTGTCTTAGTCAAAATGTGCACTGTCTTTTAAACACAGCGAGTTTATACTCTAATGTTTAATTTATTGAGGAGGAGAGAGGCACTTATAATCAGTTGAAGTGCATTATTAGTCACATACTACATTATTGCGAAACATTGCACCTGGCATGTTATTAAATGAGTTAATGAATGAGTGACTGGTTTGAACTTTCAGGCGGATTGAAGAACCTGAAGCAGAGCGTGCGAGAGAAGAAGATAGAGAAGAAGCGTGAAAGGAGCAGGCACCACCCTCTGGAGGTGGAGATCTGATGTCTGATCTCTTCAACAAGCTTTCACTCAGGCGGAAAGGAATCTCAGGAACCAAGCAAGCTGGAGGAGGAGGAGGAGGAGGTAAAAGCTCTGATATGTAGACTACGGAATCATTACTGCATTTATTTATTGAACTGGGCAATATCCTATGTGACAATCCAATCTCAGTAGGCCCATTTACACATCCCAAACACCATTTTGAAAAATCATTGATTTTTCGGACTACCGTTTACCCTACGAGAGAAACCCATAAAAAAGCATCAAAGTTTGCTCATATTGATTTTTTGGTGAGTCGTGCGCATGTGCCACTCGTCGGTGCCCTACATGCGTTAGCACGAAGCAAGGAGAGTCACGTGAGCAAAAATCAGTATCTTACCGAAGTTTGCATTTACACTGCAAAAATCGGTGAAACTTCGGCAGGCGTTTAAAAAAAAAAACACTCCAGAGGTGGATCGGAATGTGGCTGACTCCTTAAAAAAATCAAGAACTGGATCTATAATCAGTAGTCCAATCAACATTTATGATATTTAATTTGTCTGTAGCATGCTGGTTGCATTAGTGACTTATCGCAATGGTAGATACATCAGTAAGCCTCCCGCAAGCTTTCGGGTCATCAAGAGCAACCATTGTTGAATAGGTGCCTGTAGCATACAAACATGATCCTGTAAAATAAAGTGTTTCTATCTGTCAAAATTGCTGTTTGTTCCGAAGTATGAATGACTTGAATGGCTATTTTATACAAGTTTGAATATATGTCATCTGCCAAGTGTCTATTAAGGATGTTGATTCTTGATGATTTTATGTAGAGTTAACACACTTCTGCCTTTCAGGAGAGGATTTGTAATTAAATAAATTATAAGCATGTTAATAATCAACATCCACCATCATTTTACTCGTATCAAACAGGTGGAGGAGGAGGGGGTGGAGGGGGAAGAACAGATGAATCTCTTCCTAACATCAATCAACCTGCCCCACCACAAGGCAAAGCAATAAACAAGCTAGCAGCTATGATACCCCCACCTCCTCGACCCATGGGAGGAGGTGGTCTAGGGGACGATGATGATGATTGGGACTAGACTTCAAGCAGCTTGTACTCCATCCGCTTCCGCCCACCCCTTACGTTGGTGACATTGTCTAATGTAAAGGAGAGTTCACATAAAGGTTTACCCATATTGGACAGTCAACCGGAGTTAGTCCTCTTTCGCCAATCTCACTTTACGACTATATTTTACCATCTACTGTTCATTGATAGGTTTAACTTTAAAGGCCTCTTCTAATAGCCTAAACTCTCTGAAGTATATTACTGTCCTCGATGGCAACAATTTGATGCACTTTTGAAATTTCATGTCATTCATCATGTGTTCGTTGACTTTATACTTTGAACATTTTGTCTGCTTAGTTGCTGTGGAAGCATATACCATTTCATGCATTATTTTAAAGATTTTATACAAGTGAAATACTTAGAGACAGCTGTAGAAATGATGTTGTATAGTTAATAATTTCTGGTCACAAAAATATTGCAATGCATATTTTCCTTTTCTGAATATTTGAAATAAATTGCATGTATTACAAAATAAGAAATAACAAGTAAGTTGAGAACTTATATGATAAAAGGTAAAAATAAAGGTGGATTGTTTAGGTGGTACCGAAGTTGTACTATTGTAATCATCAATATCCGAGGAAGTATCACATCCGTAGGGTGAGTTAACAGCTTACTCTCATAGAAGTCATTGATTATTCTGCTTTTCTCAGGAATAAACCATTTGTATCATCCAAATTTGTGTGCCTTAATGTGGTAACATATTGCCCAATCACTTCCCCATCGTGTGTAAACAAATTTGCATATGAAAGAGAGATAGGATTCGGAACAAGACACAACAGTTTTCACAAAGAATTTTGTAGAAGTGATGAAATGAACAATAAAAAAGGAATGTATGATCAGTGTCTAGACTCTGTGTACACTGTAATCCCTGTTCCACAATGTTTTTTCTTTCTGTATAAAACAGTTTAAACTTACAGCAGTTTAAACTAAAAGCTGATTAAATATTTTCTAAGATTCCTTATTTCAATGCTGTATAGTGTAGCAAATTACACATTCCATTTTGTTTTAATTAAAAGAAAGTCCGAGTTTTAGCGCATACCAACATATGACACTAATAGATAACATGAAAGCAAACATTTATGTAGTAAGATGATTGTGCACAGCTGTGTCATTGTAACACATCTGATCTGGGAGAGACTGAATGTCTGTTTGTAGAATATATGTTACCAAATTTATTGATCTGAATATCCATCTCTCTGCAGAAGGTAGTCTCCTATGTTTCTCTTTATGATAGGAATTGCTATTTTGGGATGAAACTTCACGAACACTGATTTTGAAAATGATATTGCAATTTTTATGTAAGTATTATTGTGTAAGTCGAGAAAATTTAAATTGCATTTATTCTCATCAGTTCCATTGACATCATAGTGGGCCAAACACACTTGATTTTATACTTTTTAAATTCAATTTATCATTCCATATCTTCATGATCACGATTGCAAAGACTTTTTAATATCGACCTAAAGGCAATTCTATTACATGGCTATGGCATTTACATAAAACAACAATGATTTCTAAAGGCTATACCATGGGGTATGGACAATTTCTTTGACTTGATTTTTTTGAAGGTCTTTGTGAGGGCGCTTGTAAAAAGTAAGGATAGATGGTGATGTCGCAACAAGAATTTAAAAAAGAGAATCGATCTCAGAGCGTTTGGTTTATTATAGAAATGAGCATCTGTCATTTTGATAATAATTACCTTTATGTACAGTGGATTCCTCTAATAAAGAATGCTGTTATAATGCACTCTCATTGTGGCAAGATAACTTTGCCAGTCCAGATTCTTTGCACTCTGTTTGTAGGCCCTGATAATGGGCTGATAGCCTGATATAGCAAGATATTGGTATAACCTGGTAATATTTTAGTTCCTCACAAGCACCCCCTCCCGATATGGGCCGATATAGCAAGATATTGGTATAATCTGGTAAATGTTTTTGTTCCTCATAAGGCACTGATATAGGCCGATATAGCAAGATATTGGTATAACCTGGTAAATGTTTTAGTTCCTCATATAAGGCACTGATATGGGCCAATATAGCAAGATATTGGCATAACCTGGTAATTGTTTTAGTTCCTCACAAGCCCCCTGATATGGGCCGATATAGCAAGATATTGGTATAACCTGGTAAATGTTTTAGTTCCTCATAAGGCACTGATATGGGCCAATATAGCAAGATATTGGTATAACCTGGTAAATGTTTTAGTTCCTCACAAGCCCCCTGATATGGGCCGATATAGCAAGATATTGGTATAACCTGGTAAATGTTTTAGTTCCTCATAAGGCACTGATATGGGCCAATATAGCAAGATATTGGTATAACCTGGTAAATGTTTTAGTTCCTCACAAGCCCCCTGATATGGGCCGATATAGCAAGATATTGGTATAACCTGGTAAATGTTTTAGTTCCTCATTAGGCACCGATATGGACTGATATAGCATAATAATATTATAACCTGGTAAATGTTTTAGTTCCTCATAAGGCACTGATGTAGACTGGTATAGCATAATATTATTATAACCTGGTAAATGTTTTAGTTCCTCACCAGGCACCGATGTAGACTGGTATAGCATAATATTATTATAACCTGGTAAATGTTTTAGTTCCTCACCAGGCACTGATGTAGACTGGTATAGCATAATATTATTATAACCTGGTAAATGTTTTAGTTCCTCACCAGGCACTGTATAATGGACCAGCTCTTCAATGTGGGACTGTATTCAATTATGCAAATGGTTAATTATTTAGTAAGATTGCATGTGATATATGTTTGTATATACAAATTCATTTATATATATCATACTATTATCTCTTAATCAGAAAAAATCAAGAACTTGCCAAATTATGTTTGTATATATTTTACACATGATACATCGCATGTTCTCTATGAATACTTGGCTTACGGTATATATTCTTTGAGCAAAATAAATATACAGATCTACTTGATGAGTTTACATGATATTTTGTATTATTGTGTCAATTGATTTCTATGCATGCGAGTTATGAATGAAACTATAATTGAAATTTTCAAACCATCATCAAGTACCAAAACAAAGGACTGCAAAACTTGTAATGCAAATGTAATTCATGTTATGCAAATAAGTTGAAGCTTGATGTGGATGCAATTTGAGATGTGAATGAATAACTGTACGATTACATGTATTTCTTGGAATTTCTTGCCACCTAAAGATGTTCCGTGTCCATGATACTTCTGAACTGATCATACTAATTTCAACAAATTTTACCAATTATACTAATTTTACAAAATGTAACATTACTTACCGTATATTCTGGATTTGTTGGTTCATATATCCTGATGTACCCGACTGCAGAGCATTCTATAGTTTGGAATCGTGAATCCTATTCTTATCATTAAAGGACAAGATATGAAAAAACAGGCTTTGTTATCTGTATGTCCTGACATATCCCACCAACGCTTTATGCTTGAGTGAGCAATTAACTACTTTATAGAGCAATTTAGAATAAATTTTTTTTGGAGATTTTTAATACAAGCCAGCATACTTAAAGATAAAGACCAGTTCTGGTCATGCGATTGCATTGTGAAAGAAACGTTGTGGAATCGATCAGAAAAGGTTGATCATCTAGCATATAAGTATTGGTGTGTACTGCAAGGTTCTGGAATCATCAAAATGATAAGAAATTTGGCCCAGTCTTGGTAAAGTTACAAGCACTGTACACAGAAAGATGCATATGGGACTACGCGACCACGTGCGATATCTATTTGGTCCCAATAGATATAATAATTTACCAAATATATCAATTAGTAGGCGGTTTCCCGACTTTCCCGGCAAAATTTGTATCCTCACGTATTAGTCAAAACATATTCTTTCACATGATTGGTAATGAGAGCTTCCATTTCATTTTTTTGAGAGAGGGGCGTTTCCAAAACTGGTCTTTACCTTTAAGATGTTGGATGTCTAACAAGTATATCACTAAGGACGGTCCGTACAGAAAGTACTTCTTGTTTACTTTTGATAATAAAATGGTGATTACTTGATTTCTTGATTATTTGCTGAATACCGTATTATTGATCAAGTGATTGACTGATTGATTGATTGATTGATTGAACTTTCTTTTGAGATCATCCATAGTCTGACATTGAAAATATCACGGCATAATTTTGAAAACACACCAAAAATTAAGAACTACCGGTAAACATAGTCAATAGAGTAATAAATTGCTCTAATCAAGCATAAAATGTTGATGGTATAAATCAGAACATACACACAACAAAGCATTTTCTTTCACAAATTGTCATAAAACCATCCAAATAACTACAATTTCTTTAAACAAAATTATTTGAAGAAAAACATTCAAAACACAAAACTAAAGCCTTTTACATGACTCTAAATTCTGCTGATTCCAGCCAGAATAGATATCAATTTGTGCCAAGCCTGGATTTTGCATTATGGAGAAGTGGTCATTCAAACGTTAATTATCTTGATTATTTGGCGTCAGTTGATAGAAGAGACCAAAGTGACCCAGCTAAAATCTTGTACTTAGTAAATAAAACTAAAATCAATAAATATACAATGGACAACATGAATCAATCGTATTGAAGGTATGAAATGAGTTGAATATGAATTTTATTACAAAATTGCCAATGTCGTAGAAAATGATGGAATTTCCATTCACACTGCAAACATTAAATAGTTATACCAATTAAAAACAAATACTCATAATTTTTAATAATAAATATGAAATCCCCCAAAGTATGAAACAGGACTATCATTTCTTGTAGATCAAGTCCAATTCTGTGCATTTCCTCCATGTAAAACAAAGATGTCACTATTAAACCAACCAATGAGAACGATTCGCATAGTCCCACACAACTTCCATCTTCATCATTCATACCAATACATACTTAATGTTTGTAGGAAAGAGAAAAATAGTCTATAAATGATGTTTGGAAAAATCAATTTTAGATACACCTACATTACAAGATAATATACCCAGACTCATGAAAAATCTCTCTCTTTTTTCAGGGGAGGGGGGAATACCGGGGATAAAACAATTACATTTGTAATATCTTTAACTAGGGACTTGCTGATGTACAGAGATTTCACTGCTTAGGAATACCTTCTGAATACCAACAAGTCACAGAGGAATAGAACCTTTGCAGTTATTTCTGCTGGCACCAGGACAACAACATTTTGATCACATCTTGGTGATTAAAACTTTTTTACAGTACATTGCAATTCAGTAGATGCTAAAATGTAGAGCTCTGCCATAATGTCAAATGACATAGAGGCATTTCAGAGGGTGGAAAGTATTAAAAAACATGATGAACTCAATCCTGACATTCAGTCAACCAACATAGCATTATATCTAAATATTGCACAAATAAAATCCATCTGTAAATGTTGAAAGTTTTCGAATTATCATCTTCTCATAACATTTAAAAATAATGGTGGATCTGAGCTCAGTCTTAAGCCAAGTCAAAGGAAGCAACTTTGACCAAGTTTTAAATTGTTATTATGCTTACACCTAGCAAAAAGTTTAACTTGATTAGAAAGGTACAGGCCAAAAAAGGTTTTATCTTCATTTCTCAATAATTTTGAAAAATATTACCCCTTTCATTTCACCCAGCTAATGAGCCACTAATGGAAAATCACTTCAATCATCTTACTTTAAGTTTTAAGAGTTTGTTCCATTGTAAGGCGAGGTAAATATTTCCTATATGAACAAACTTTACTAACAATGTACTGATCAAGAAAAAGAAGCAAGCTTTTTTTCTCATCCAAACACACATGTAGTACAAATAATATTGGAATTCTCTGATATTTGTTTTAATATATAGAAATACACCTTCAGCATCCTAGGGAGAAAGTAATAACATTTAGCAAATATTAGCATTCTTGATCTTCTTAGATATTTCAAACAAGGGGGAAATGTATTTTGAATGGGTGGCACGTGAAACTTGCACCTGTCGTTAGAAGGGGTATGCTACTGCTGGATACATAGATGGCAAGAAATTAATTAAAAAGGAGCAAACTATGTAAATTACAATTAAACATTGAGTCATATGAAAATTATGTGACGTCATCTGTGTGTTTACCGGTATAACTGAACAAGATTTCGGGTGGATTGAACTCCTTCAGGGTATACTAACATGATGTTTCTTTCCTGGAGACCGAGTGACGAGGTGTTCCATTAACCTGTTATTAATAAATGAACTACAATCTTCTTCCAGTTGAGTACCGGCCTCTTAAATAGAGTATCTTTGTACGTTGTGCGGTGCTTTTGTGCCGTGTGCGGGGTGTGGCTGTGAAAACTGTCCTTCTAATATTTGAAAAACGTGTGGTGGTGCAAGTAAAAAAAGTTCCCTTGTCTATACTTGGAATCCAGTCTGCAAACATTACTTGTTGCTATGTTGGGCAAGCCCCGGGCAAGCTTTCGAGTTGTGAAGAACAACCATTCTTTAAAACAGCATGCATAAAATTTGAATATGTTAGTAAACCAGTCTATTCATGTGCATCAGCCTACACTCTCTTTCTTAATTCTAGACATGTATTGTACATAGTGACCTCCCTGGTAGTACTAATGGTCAATTAAGGTGTTCGAGGGCAAGATTATTCAAAGATCAACTTATTGCCTATCTATTTCAACATATCACACTAAAAAAAAATAGAAAAGATAAATAATACATTATTAAAAATGGTTAAAAGAAACTTAATGTTTCTTTTAGCTTTCATTAAAGCACATGGGCAATAATAAGATACACATGTAATACATGTAGAAGAGAATGCACACTCTTCCGGGCCCTGTTTTATAAAGAGTTGCAACTTATTTGCGATTGATATCAATCACAACTATGTACATAAGAGATAGGAGATCGAGTGCAAACTTGCAACTGATTAGAGGACTTGCGATTGATTCGGATCCATCGCAACTCCTTATAAGACAGGGCTCTGGTTTATAAGATAGTTTATATGGAAGAGAGGCTAAGGCTAATGAAGAATAATGGCACTTATAATTTTCTAATTGCAACTTTTTCTGCTCAATATTCCATGTGATTGTCTAAATATTCTATCATTCTGTAGCAGGTCTTAAATGGATTCCATCATAAATTTGCAATAAAAAGGGCGAGAAAAACAGTCACCCTCAACATAGAATAACAAATACACTAAAAAATGCCTTTACAGTTATAAATTGTAAAAATCCATGAGACCAAGAACATAAGGAACAACCTTCACAACGAGGCACATAAGTATTATTCTGCTAAATGGGTAGCTTACTTTATAACAAGCATAATATATACGTACCGATACTATACTGTACTAGTTCACTTGCTTCATAGTACTATTATCTATGAGTACTGGAAAGTTGCTTACTACAGCATTCAAACTTGCATAAATAAGTTTGCAAGTATTTTCATCAACAAATCAGAATTGCTAGAATTTCTTAGAATTTCAATGTACTGTACATGTACCACACTTTCCACTTCCCCAAGTATTTTCATGATTCATAAAACTCTATTTTGACAAGTATTTTCATAATTCACAAAGACCCATTCAGCCAAGTATTTTTGTAATTCATCAAGACCTATTCAGCCAAGTGAATTTGTAATTCACAAAGCCCCATTCAGACAAGTAAATTTGTAATTCATAAAGCCCTGATCAGATAAGTAATATTTGTAATTCATCAAGGCCCATTCAGACAAGTAAATTTGTAATTCATAATTTTATAAAGCCTCATTCAGACAAGTATTTTTGTAATTCACAAAGCCCTGATCAGCCAAGTATTTTTGTAATTCATAAAGACTCATTCAGCCAATTATTTTTATAATTCACAAAGCCCTGATCAGCCAAGTATTTTTGTAATTCATAAAGACTCATTCAGACAAGTATTTTTGTAATTCACAAAGCCCTGATCAGCCAAGTATTTTTGTAATTCATCAAGATAAAAAAGCCAAGTGAATTTGTAATTCACAAAGCCCCATTCAGACAAGTAAATTTGTAATTCATAAAGCCCTGATCAAATAAGTAATATTTGTAATTCATCAAGGCCCATTCAGACAAGTAAATTTGTAATTCATAATTTTATAAAGCCTCATTCAGACAAGTCTTGATTTTTGTAAATCACAAAGCCCTGATCAGCCAAGTATTTTTGTAGTTCATAAAGACTCATTCAGCCAAGTATTTTTATAATTCACAAAGCCCTGATCAGCCAAGTATTTTTGTAACTCATGACTTAATCAGCCCAATTATTTTTGTAATTCACAAAGCCCTGATCAGCCAAGTATTTTTGTAATTCATCAAGACCAATATAGACAAGTATTTTTGTAATTCACAAAGCCCTGATCAGCCAAGTATTTTTGTAATTCATCAAGACCAATATAGACAAGTATTTTTGTAATTCACAAAGCCCTGATCAGCCAAGTATTTTTGTAATTCA
>CP137666.1:43231513-43412657 GCA_037976565.1 Mesocentrotus franciscanus
TTAGAGAGGAAAGGGATAGAAGGGATAGATCGAGAGAGATATAGAGAGCTAGAGAGAGGTGTGGGGATTTTAGATGATGACAGGTACTAGTAAGCAGAGATATTCATTTATAATCAATAAATATTAATTAAACTTTATAAAACGTATACTGCATACTCCATTCTGGACAGCACCTATAATTTCACAACGTTAAGGATAATTTCCGTAGATAGGGCTAGGCTCGAACGACATTCAAAATTGTTCAAATGCGATCAAAATAATGTTAATTTCTTACATTTTACACCATTTTAATACTCGATGCGTAACTTATTTAGATTATTACGTCATACAACTATCGCGCGCATAAGTTGCATGCGATTTCGATTTTGTGCACAATTATATAACAAACCGAAAATGAATGAATAAACAAACCAATTAAACAAAATCGGGGACTCTCGTCTGACAATACTTTTTACCGAATAAACAAGAGCAATGTACATCATGGTATAACGGTTTTAGGGTGGACGAGCAGAACGGTTTTCATGTTTGAGGTAGGCTTTTGAATGTTGAGGTAGGCCTATATATAGGTTTATAAAATCTTAGCTCGTTTCACAACCAGTAGGCCTAGATATTTTGGGAGTTTAGTAATCTTATACATTCTGTAAATTTGGTTATAATGTACTCTAGCACAAATGCAAAATATTATAACTTAATTGAATATATATGATAATAAGATAACAGTTTCTCAGTCAAAGTGAATTCTAACTTTCGTTTACTAAAGCGCCTTGTTTATTTTTTATTGTAGGGATTGATTTTGACTGTATGGCGAATAGGCCTAGTATAACGTATGCCGCTCCAGGGGCGGATCCAGCCGGCGGCAAGGGAGGGGGCCTAAAAAGGGGCCCACTTCGTGCGAAAATTTGAAAATCGTGCCGGTCGATCTTTCGCTCAGTGGGGCGGGGTGGTACTGACCATATATTTTTTTTTGGGCACCCGAAAAAATTTTCCCTCAGGGAGGGTATTTTTCCCACCGCCACCTCCTCTTGGGCGCCAGGGTAGTGAGCACAAACAATTTTTTTGACACCCGAAAAAATTTCCCCCGGCCCCTGGATCCGCCACTGTGCCGCTCCCTGTCTATTTAATACGGTCCCCCCTTTTGTTTGTATGGACCTGAGAGGTGGACACTAATTTTCTTGAAACCTTGTTTCATTGTGCCACATTTTGCATGATTTTGCAACGAATGATGTGTACGAGCATTACTGAAATTAAAGAATTTTAACTCGTCGGAATTGACTCACTAATTTGGAATGGACTCAATGAATTTAAACGAGGTACATGTAGAAAATGAGAACCCCCAGCCCCAGACCACCACCCCAATATATATTATTCTAGAACCGCGCCTGCCCTTGAGACTCTGTGTTATTATACCCTCACATGAATCTTTGGTCGAAACTCAGCAAACTCTTTTCTTCGCTCCTCCTAATCTCCTTTTGTTACGCACAATGTTTCCACAAAATACTATTTGTCTTGAGGGGAGAGGCAAATAAAAAGGTGAATGAGGGAGAAAGTTGCAGCCAACTTGTGAATAGGTAAACAGATTCTGACACCCATCTCACGCATTGTCTGATTATTGACCTGTGCGCTTCGGTCTGTGTTTCTTTGCGAGGTAAAGGTCTTTTAATAGAGGGGTGGGAAATCGATGTTGGCATGACAACGCACGCCGGGTGTGTTCAGAGAAGGAGATCTCGGGTAACATCACCGAGTATAACTGTGCACCGTTATAAAAAAAAATTATAAGAGCTTTCTTCCCGAATTCCAATACTCGATCAGAAGAAAGAGAAACTTATACCTGGAGGAGAGCATCAACATTTCTCTCCTCTATAGTCCATACACCTGAATCGCTGGGTTTTGGAAGAGTGGCACACTTGAGCTCACAGTTTTCAAACTCTCGGGTAAGATTTAAAACTTGTGAGTATTTGTCTTTCGCACCAAGCGCTATTGTTGGCAGTGTTGTTTGAGTTTTGTAGTCGCTCGGAGCGATGTGCATGTACAAGAAGCTTGTGACCTCAGGTTCATGTGCTCTACCGAGTGTTTTGAAGATTGTAACTAACCCTCATAAGGAGGGAGAAGCCACATGAAACGCGACCATGTGTGGAGTAATATGAATTCCTAGCTATACCAATGTTCGTGAGTATTGAACTTCTGACATGTCTTCAGTTATTTAATTAAGTTTGTCGATCACAACGGCTTTGAAAGAATAATCATAATTATGTTATGAGCTATTATAGAGGGAAATAAATCGGTTTTGAAGGTCCAAAATATTGGAAGGTATAATTTATGATAGGTAGGTATGATGGTAGAGTACACATTTAAATCATCGTTTTAATGCCTAAATTTGATCGGTAAAACGTGGTCAAATAATTGAGCCAAAAACAGATATAGGCCTAGGCCTACTTTAAAAAAATGGTCGTCATGAATACTGTGGGCCTATATTTGTATCTTCTATATACTGAATGTTTATGATGTCAATTTTCTTGTATATCATTACAGAATAAATACAATTAAACATCACCTGATAATGTATGTATCCAGGGAAAAAAAAGTTGAACAGGATGGCATTATCCTACCCTGGCAGGAGGGGGAGGGGAGGGGGGGGATGTCTCGTACCATAGATTATGTTTGCAATTTCTAGGGGAACCTTGTCAGGCGGAGGGGTATATTCATGCAGCGCCCTATGCATTACTATCAGAATCAATTACTCGAAAAATATTATAGACTTTGATCAAAACACATCATGAATATTGTGAAGAATATGACTCGAGACTGACGTATTTCTTCTGCAATGACATTGTCGGTATATATCTAATCTATACATTACTGTCCTAATTCTTACGAAATTCAATAAACCTATGCTAGAAAAGATTATTGCTTTATTGATCAAATTAAGTCAAGCACTGCAAGGCTTACTTAGAATTACTTGGTCTGAACATGCAATGTTTAAAAGCGAAAATGAGCAAAGACAGAAATGGAACAGAGTATACAGAAACTGAAAATATGAAATCATAAAGCAAACATAATACGTGCACAGTGTATTCAACTCGTATTTTAAAAAAGGGAATAATCGGGCCATTTGTTTAAAGAATGAGGTCAAATCATCATAGTGACATAGAAATTGCAACTTAAATCATTTCGGTCCATTTTTCCGACCAAATCTTAGTGTAGTTGAAACGTCATTTTTCCCCTTTTGTTCAGGACGCTAATAATTTCATATCTCCTACTAATCATCATTGGACTCTGCAGCACAAGGAACGAACCATAGATACATTATTTTTTAGAACTGCTTGTTTACCTAGACAAGAGTCCTAATAAAATCAACTGCCATTGTCTCTCCACCGAATCGTACTTTGGCACCGACCGATCATGATTATCACTTGTAAATGGGGAAAATAAATATATGCACCTGATATACCAAGATTGAAATACAATGTAAATAGAAATATCTAAAAACAATCGATTTAATTCTCATTACCAAGATACTAGGTATAATAAAGTAATACAGTAAATCAGTCGCAGATCATTCAGATTCCGTCAAAATAGCAACGTTGATCCGTGTATACGGAGGTAATTATTATTATCAATCGTAATTGCACTATAGTAGATTATTGCTTTGTCAGTAAAACCATTTTCAGACATTTTAGTCGTCTGCGCAGCATTGACTAAGAATGGTACGAGTAGGAACTGAAAGGAATGAATTATTCATGGCGCTTTTTGACGAGATAAAACGAATTGCGAAAAAAAAATATGAAGGAACACTATCTATATAGGCAGTGAGCTAGCTTGAATCCAGACATAATTATGTTGGACTCAGCACCATTGGGGAAGGAGGGGGTTAGGAAGATAAAATGATGAAAAATAATGAAATGAGAGAAAAACTAGGAGGGTGTCGTATCACCTCTTTTCATTTCACGTTGCCTTTTCATTCTCCTTTTTACTCTCTTTATTTGATATTTTCTTTTCGTCTTTTCTTATTCACCATTCGATGGCGGGGGGATGGATGCACGTGCTCTCCGCATTTTCATGGATACGCCACTGATTATATATAATGTAAGCTGAAAGCGCCTACCTGTCAAATATGACTTGGGAAGCCTCAAAAACTTACAAGGATGTATGAAGTTAGAGTGTTGGGTTATGAACAATAATAGTCAGTGTACATGCATGCAGGGTGAGGACGGGTAATAAGATTTTTATTCAAATCTTAAATCTTTTTAGTGATATTCATTCTTTCACTCCCAGAATAAATTTCTTTGTGTGACAAGGATCTCACATGATATCTGTTATCTAAATGTTTTCATGAAAGCTAACATTATCGGATCACTATAGGGACATGTGTGACCCTGTCTCTCGTTTGGATATAGAAGAAATCATATTAAAAGATCTTTGTACTTAAAAAAACTATATTTGATATGACAAGAGTTACAGAAACAAAGGGAAATAATGCTGTGAATTGGGAATCAGAACTATTTTTCACGTATCAGTTGTTTAATATTCCAAATATTAAGTGAGAGGGAAAAAAGAATCAAAGTAAAAAAGAAAGAAAGAGAGAAAGAAAGAAACAAGAACAAACAAACAAACAAACTAAAATACTTTTTCAACAACTCATTGAGTGTAAGAATTCGATCATAATTATTTTGACAACTGAAATCAAAGAAATGTGAAAGTGTAAAGTGTGCTTGGGACTTACCAAAATTGACCATAAGCTTTAATTACACCCGCTTCTAATAATGTTTTGTCTATTCGAGGTCGCAGCAATGATTGACCACATTTTTCTTTTCTTTTGTGTTTTGCAGATGCCGCGGCTGCCTCCGCCCTATCCCTTTAATGAGCTGAACCGAAACATCAAACATTTAGAAGAACAGAACATTCTCAACGATACGATGACGAACAGAATTACAGGACTAATCTTTACAAATCCGCTTTCTTCTCTTCTTTGCAACTTTAAATCGGATTAGAATCAGATTATTTTGAAACGGAACATCTTTGGAGGAATACCAGGGGGGAAAGAAATATTAGCAAAACGCAAAATGTTCCAGCTCGATTTTATGTCCAACAAATACTTCATCACCCCTTTCACAACGGACGCTAATTAGTATCTTGGAAGATACTTCTTGAGGATTTTTACCCGACGGGCAACACGCAGAATCTTTTCAAATAATGTGGACAGAAAAGATTGCTAAAGATTGTCACTAGGGGTCACTCGGGTACCTTTCTCGCCCCCTCAGTAACTTTGCTATTGAATAAGAGGAGAACTGAGGCGTAAACAAGGGATTATTTTCAGCATTTACCAGGAAAAACTTTTCCGCCGGGGATTTTCTGAAGAAGGCGATTTGGGACAATAAAGTGATCTAGAGCTTAATGCCCATCCCTTTGTGCCTGGTATTGGGTGAGTGATGATATAGAAAGAAAGTGGACAATGGCTGTGCACAAACCAATATCTCGTGTGAGTCGTAGCGAGGGAGGGAATAGACCAAGAGGTCCTACCAAACACTCGAAGAACTTAGGTGATATACGGGTGACGAGTCAGAAACAAGCTCTCCAGCACACTGTAAGGGCCAAGAAACTCGATGAGAGACAGCTTTTCAAGTTTCTGAAATCTCTGGATGATAGCAAAAGTAGAAGACTCTTGCAAATCGACAAAGAAGTTGCAGAAATAGAGAAGCTCTTAAAACGTTTGAATTCTGAGCAGGAAGACGCAATTCGACAACGAGAGGGCTCTGGTGAGGATATAGAGGAAAATGAAGATGACAATGATAACCTGATAACGAGAAGCGCCGGCGCCGCCATTGGACGCCAAAAACGTTCGCATAAGAGGCATTCGACGAATAAGATGTCGAAAGAATTTGACGAGTACGCGTTTAGAGCTCGTAAGAAGAGAAGTAGTGTTGACAGACTTGATAAGGACAAGGCGAACAAGTTGCTCAATTCTTATTATAGATTTGATTCCGAAGGTAACCGAAGGGTATTTTCACCTTTGATATCCAGTCCGTCTAAGACACCTAAACCACAGGGTCGTGTTGCATGGGATGCTGGTTTGCTCCTAGATGATATTTCTCTGTCCAACTACACGGTAGCAACAGGGACAGAAAGTCGAATTGACAGTGCCACGACTAAAAGTTTGATTTCTTCTGTTGGTGACGATGTTGGTGACGAGTCAAGGGCAGATACGATAACACCTGGACGAGCTATTTTTATGACATCGGGCAAATCTTCATCGCAGGGTGCCCGAAAATCAACTAAATCTCATCTCCAACAACGATCCACACCGAAAGGATCCAAACATTTGGAAACAAAACTCCCAAGGGGTAGTGGACCAATCATCATCAGCCAGCTCTAAATCACAGAAACCAGGGAAAACAAAGAAAATTGATAAACACGAAAAATTGATGCAGTTCTTGAGGCAAACTAGCAATAGATCAGAGATGAGCGAAGCATCCGATGTGAAATCAAAAACTCCGCTCGTCAAGGTAACAAGTCACAGCGAAGAAGAAGACATTCCACTAACTTTCAAGCGGTCAAAACTCAAACTGAAGCGACGACCTCAACCTCAGGCACACGAATCAAAACCTGATGAAGAGCCATTGGACGTTGCGACGACTGCGGAATTTTCCGAAGACGAACTCCAGCGCGCGTCTACTGTCGAGGCGTGTACGGGAAAATCTTGCCAGGTGACTGAGTGTATATTTCATCGGGCACTTCATCTCCGTAGACAATCGTCTACGATTCCCGACGATGCCGCTACGATCGATGAATATTTCCGTGTAGCGAGTGCGACGAGATCACGAGCCACCCACCAACCATCGATATCACCTGTCTTCCGGACAGCCGATGATGGGTCTTGGAGTCAAACACGAAGATTACCAGTTTCGCCACCAAGTCCTACACCATCTGAAATTCTTGCCGATGTCGTGACGGAGAAGGAAGTCGTCGAGGATAAGCCAGACTACACCGATCTTGAAGTCATGCTCTCTGTCCGTCGACCAACAAAGGGTTCTAATCGAGATCGTATGCTGAAGGACAAAGAGGATAATATCAAAAATACTTTCAAGATCATGAGACAGAAAATGGCCGCTAGCGTACCGCCAGACTTCAACACCAACTATGGGACACCAACGCCGAACTGGAAAATACTCGACCCTCTTAAAATGAGACATAAAATTGTGCATAAGTCGCCACTCTTTACACTATGGAAATTGAATTGAGGTATTATTTCAAACTTATCTTTAATAATTATTAGTAAATAAACTAATTCTTTCAGCGAGACGTAGAGTATAATGAAGTCAAATAATTTCTAATTTGTCCCTCTTCAAATTGTACGTACATATACATGCTTGTACCCCATTCCATATCACTTAACATGCTTAAGAATAATGATTCGAAAATATCATAAAAAAAGAAAATGTATATAGACAGATATGTATACGATTCTGAATCAGTTACTATGTATTTCCATTTTTATTTGAAAATATGTTTTTATCTTTCACGTTATGAAGTGTAGTATAGATATTTCACAGAGTATTTTAAAGGTGGAAGTTCACCCTGATATCGACATAATCATGTGGAAAGTATAGCAAAAAATCCTGGAAACGAGTCGGTGAAAGTTTGAGAAATAATCCTATAAAAGAATAAAATAATTGTATTTTTTGAAATTTTGAAGATCAACTAATCACCGATGGCAACTATTCTTTGTGAACTTCTCGAGAAAAATATCCCAAGTATTCAAATGCCTGAATAATGATGAATGAGTGTAAACATTTTTCCTAATAAAGGATCAGATATTGTTGGATCGTGTTTGATTAACTACAGCTCGCAAAAGATCATAGATTTGTCAGTGAGTGATCTACAAAAATTCAAAATCATATTATTTATCCGATGAAAAAGAAAGAAAAAAATCACCGACCCGTTTCTCACTTTCAACTTTCCTTTATTGTTTGCTTTCATCAAAATGAGATCGATTCGATTTCAAGTATATTTTCCACATTCCATTGAAAATGTATCACAAATAACAGCAAAAAACTTCATAGTGAACTTTCTATCGAACCAAGAGAGCAGTCTCTTGCCAACAAGAGAAGATACACACCTGATTGATGTGCAATATTTTATATTTATGTACCATACATTTTTCTTTCGATGCCGCGAGCAGCCGTGCGATTAAATTATACAGCGATCCGAAATTATTAACAAAAAATGAATGAATTTAATGTAAATTCTGAGATTCTAAACCGCAACATAGTGTTTAACATTGTATAGGCCTTATTCCAGTCGGAGGCATGTCTAAATTAGGCAGCGGAGATGTTAGGACATCTGTAGTAACTATATGGTGGGATAGTCGTACAATTACTGTTGTACGACTGTCCCCGATATGAAGTCCTTCTGTGTTTTTTTTCTACAACTGGAAGCTTATACCATGTCCAGCAATTTTGATTTTTATAATTGATAGTATGATTTTTCAAGATCTTAATGAAAGATGCTAATGTACAATTGTACATGATTTGATTTCACATTCAGTTAATTGCAATTATTCGAATCGAATCGCAGTTGGAAGGTATACATGACTTTGTATCGTGTAAATTTGTAATTTTATTGTTTTTTACTTTAATTTGGTCCAACGTGTTAAAATAGAGACCCCCTCTTTATTTTTGGCTTGCTTGTCGTCAAATTTGTTTGAATAGTCAAACACATCCATGAAAAGTGTTCTAGCCACGCCCTTGCTCCAGTATTTCGTATGAAAGAGCAGTTTCTGCTCATGTTTCGATAAAGCTAATATCATTTCAACGGACACTTCACATTTTTATAACTATCACATAGAAATTGAAATATAATAATTATGTTATGTCCAAATACGAACAGACTCTCAGACCTCGTACACGAGCCATGGTCTGACGTTGGTTTTCCTGCTATATTATATACTGAACATGAATATTTCATTTGGTGCAATATGAAGACACTCTATAAAGTTGAGCAGTTTTAATCAGTATTATCCACTACTAAGCACATTGTATTCTTAACATTTTTAAAATACTTTATTTTAAGTATTTAAGGATAGCATGAATGGCAATATGGTTGAGGAGGTTGAAGGGTAAACTTATTCAGAAAAATAGACCAGTAATATGTGAATAATGGTACAAATTCATGTAATAACTTGGAAACCTGCAACTTAAAACAAAATATCATGAGGCTTACAATGGAATTGATCGTAACTGAACCGAGCAGAAACACATGTATCTCAGATAGGGACCATTTCATCGACATAATAGGATTCATTGGATAATTCTGTTCACGGATTCCTATGAGATGAAGTTTTTTGTTTTTTTTCCATAGAAATATATTCTAACAAAAAGTCATCAATATAAACAACAACAAAATCCCTTGGTTTTATCAGTATCTAAGTCTGTAGTTAAAAAATTCATTTTTATTGGATAATTAAAAATAATGGGTGGTATTCCGATAGCGCGAACTAAGTTAAGCTCGGCTTAACTAGTTCACACTTTTATGGAGTGCCTGTTGCCAACTCATTTTCCCTGTACAGATTATTTTAATCCTGCAATGAAAAGTGTCCAAAAATTAATTTTGCAATGAAATGGGAAGAAAAAGATAATATGAGTATGAACTGAATTTCAATAAAGTCTTTGGTAGATTATCTTTGTCATGAATATTGAAGGAGGAAGATGAAACCTAGCATTCCATAGAAGTGTGAACTAAAATTCTTGTTTAGTCTGGACTTAGTCCCGGCTTAACTTAAGAGAATACCACCCAATGTGGTTTTGAGTTTGGGTATTTTTGTGTGTTTGTATTATTTTGGGGTGTATAGCGTGATCATAATACAGCAAATTTCTCTTTTGAAATAATTATATCATTTTGGATGTCTTTCAATGTGGTTCAGAGCGATTGGTAACATTGTATAAAGTGAAGCCCCATTTATATAATTTTGATTTAAGTTTGTCAATAATGGGTTGTAATTTGTAACTCAATGTGCAACGAGACTATATGAGATGGTTCAGTTTGGCCTTTGTGTCTTTAGCAGAAAAATATTTTGATGTGAAAAATGTTTTCTGCTATTAACTTTTGGTGATGAATATAATATACACTACATGAATAATTTGCAATAATAAAAACGTTTTACACATGTTCACCTTGTTTTCAATTTCGAATAAAAATTGTCTTTAAGAGAATACTACGCACATGAACACAATTGTCCATCGAGTCTGTCTAATTTATGTAACAAATATTCACTTTGTGGAGTGCAGAGAAGATAAAGATAGCGAACCGCATTGAGAATAAAGAGTGTGGGTGAGGATGGGTGAGTGGATCTGGAAAAGAACATAAAAAACGAAGCAGCGAGATATATCGTAACGAGAAATAGATATTCAGAGGGACTAAAGAGAATTGTGACAGTGTGCAGAATGAACGAACGATAGAGAGATTTGGGCATTATATTTGGGATATAGGAAAGCTCTAGCTACCTAGCTGATGATTAGCCATTTTGATAACCGCTAAGTGTGTAATGATGGATTACAGTTCCATGATCACTGATGAAGCGTGGTTCTAGCCATGGGGGGTTGAGTGAGGACAACCAGTCTTGTAAGTTGGTGGATGAAATATGAATTAATAAGGTCGAAGATTAGAGGAGGGTGCTTAAGGGAGGGGGTTCTTTCATCTTCTTTTTCACGTTTCCTCTCCATCAGTTTTTTTCCATCTCTCCTACCCCCTCTCTCTCTCTTTCTCTCTTCCCTTGCCATTCCCTGTGTGTGCTATATACGCCATCGTTCACGATACACAAGTCCTAGGTATTGTTAATTTTCTATATAGTGTCCCATACGTCACTAAGTTAAGTTAATCTAAGGAATCGTCAATACCTAATAAATAACGCATCTTTTTTTTTCTTCTTCAAGTCACTTTGGTGAACGCCACGCTCGAGCAAAGCTCTCAATTTAATTCAAATCGTCAGTTAGGTCTATATACATGTACTGAAATCTTTGATTTCATTGGCAATATGAAACGAAATATACATGTACCTTGGACTTGCCAATTATGATTCAATGTTGCAGCATTCAATCAGGTTTATATAAGACAATAATTTTACTTTAAAATAATACATAATTATTATGGTTAAATCACGCAACATAATTATTTTTATTCAATACAGGGACACTATTTATTTTGCAGGTTATGAGCTATCTAAATACGAATGGAGTAGGGTAAAATTTGTTTTCTTTTTCCTCATTTCCCCGGTAAAATATCCTGTTGAGACTTCTGAAGCCAATAAAGGTGAAGACTAGTATACGAGAGAATATTTCGACTTTTGACTTATAGCTCTATATAATAATTTGTTCCTATAACATTTAAAGCACTTTAAGTACGTAATCTGCAAGTTTAGTGGAAATTGTGTCATTTTAGTGGCTTTATTCAAACATGATGATGATCGGTAGATTATGACTACTCGGTAAAGATTGTTCTCCTTTCAAACATGATTCTGTAGAATTGTTCACACTCATCAACGCATTTCTGCCATTCTATTGGCAAATCCTGTCCCTTTCCTGCTGATCCGGTTGGTTCGATTCCCGTACTACGAAGGGCTCTCTCATGGCTCCTGCTATCCTTTGTTGCTTTTTAAGAACTTCTGAGCAATGCCAGTCCTCGGGTATAGAATCTAGACTTTCACACCTCAGCATACATCCCTTGAATGTCAGCCCCGTTTCTTGGCAATATCGACGAAGCACGATTTCAGGTATGGCTGCAAAGTCGTCTGCATCTATCACAATTATTTTCGACTGATACCCGTGTTCTATAAAGTAATCGTAGAGCAAACATTGTTGTTTGAAACTGTTAGGTAATTTCTGTCTCAACTCCGACACATAGTTCTCATCAAAGTTGCAGCCATGTAGGAGTTTCACATAGGACATTATAACCTTTTGCGGAGAACGAATCAAGAAAGTGTGGCAAAACTCTGAAGGAACCTCAGAGAAGCATCCTTCTACCGCAAACGCCATGTCCTTGATGAAGACAGCACGTCCTGGCGGGAACTTTTGACTGAGCATTGTGTTAACATTTTCGTAGGTGTAGTTGTCGTCCGTGTCGAACGTGGCGTTCTCCTGTCTGTGATGAGGTCCAAAACGATACGCAGCAAGATAGACTTCGTGGAAGATCTCGATGTCGCCTCCTGCAGCAATGCATCGCTGAAAGAGTGTCGACAACGACCGCTGGCAACACCACAGGGCAACACGCACCGTATTACTCATCTCGACGGTTACTTACGTTAGGTTAACTTGAATAGATGTAACCGTTTCCTAGAATAGATGTAACCGTTTCCTATTGAACAGTGAACAACTTACTAGTCCGTGAGTTGGAAAATAATATACATTAACATATGCAGTTCTATTTATGGAATGTAATATACGTTAAGAAGTCACGTGCAATATCAACAAACTAAATGAATAAAAACTCATTTCAAGTGGGAATGGACCTTGAACTCTGAGTTTGCACGGTTGAGTGTCCAGGCTGAAACCGACTACATGATTCCAACTGATTTTAGCCATTGGAGTGTTTTGTTGTTGTTGTTGTTGTTGTTTGGGGGGGGGGGTTAGTTTGTAATCGGCCTCGTCGTTGCGACTAGGGTATCACATGACAGTTGTTGTATTTTACTTTAAAAGACCAGACAGTTAATCTCACTCAGCTCACGTAGTTTAACAAAATACCGTTCACAACAGAACATCTCCGTCTGTTCGTTTGTAACAGTTTTTTCGAGCTAGGTACCAATTAGATCTGGAGCATTCAACCCCAAGAAGAAGAACAAAGAAAGAAGATAAAGAAAAAAGCTTTATACCTTCAGTGTCGAAATATATGTTTGATGATATAACATACATTCGTCAATTCTTCATTCCATAAATCCATAGATTCTTTAAAAATACAAAGCGTCTAGTGTCACTGTTAACTAGAAGATTTGAAACTATTTTAAAATTATTGATCTGTTACAAACTCCCTGGCCTTGACATGTACTAGTAAAACATTGAGTAATGCTAGAAAGTAGAAGCTAGAATGTAACATAATAAAATTATATTGGTTACAAAAACACCCTCATAGAAAAAAAAAAACCTCTGAAGTTTCCACATTACGATTTAACATGCTACACAAGATAAATACAGGATGGGGTTAATCTCTTCCATCATTGATACGACATACACAGAAATTAGTTACACATTGTTGATCAAGAGTCATTTTGTAAGTTTGCATTTATTAAAGTTAAAAGTTTGAAACCCGATAACATAATCAGAACCAACAATATCACATTGCAAACAAAATAAAGGATAAAACAAGGCATAAGGTACATACTATACATGTATGTATTAAAGAAGAAACAAATGTCAAACTAGGACATCGACTGCTAATAAGCTCAAGATAAATCACAGGGAAAAAATGCTTATTTTGAGATAGATAGATGAGTTCCAAGATACCAAAGCCAGCATGACATAGTGGATGAGTAAAAAGTAACTTTTTAGGAAATTTTAAATCTGTCCAACGAAATAAGACATCAGGTTAATTTTCTTTCTTTTCTTTTTTCCTTTTTCCCTACTTTTATATTTACCTGCTCAAAATTATGAAACAACAAAAATGCACAATATAATTAGGAAGAATGAAAATTCAGATATGAATAATGGAAATGATAGTGCATATTCCACACATAATGGGAGCTTGTGCGCATAAGAATATTGCTATAAATAATCCTCTACCCAGAAGAATACACATCTCAATGATACCCTGGTATAAATAATGAATACATCATTGCCTGTACCCCTGGCATAATGACAAACCTCTGTAATAGAAATTCATTGATTGGTATGTATTCAAGAGAAACAACCAAAAATCCGACATGACACCACACAAACCATGTTACATGAATACAAATTGTTTGTATGACGGGTTTGGAGCCGACCTGAAACCTCCATAAATCCTATGCTTAGCATCAAAATACCTGCATGACTGTGCAATTTAAAAACATTATCTCATGGATTGAGAAAATTCCCCAGATGATAGTGCAATATCTTTTATATATTCCAGGTTTAAAAAAAAAACATTTCACTTAGCATAACGACACATGCAATATGTTCATGAGCAAAACGCTCTTGTATCTTACTAAAGGCCACCATGTAGATACACCATAGAAGAAGCTTACTCCGTTAACTAAAGGATGGCATAATCAGTACTATTTCAACATATATCAAACAATATTATTTTAACATATATGCAGCATAAACATTGTCCAGTTGAGAACTCTGGCAAACAGTCCTAGCAATTTAACTACCATAAATAGGATCCATCAAAATCATGACAAAAAGTCTCTTTAACGAACCAAATGTAATACTTGAGCGAAAGCCAGGAAAACATTTCCTAAAAACTCTTTGGAAGGACATAGGAACACTATATCATAATGGGATATTCACTATGCAAGAACATCATGAGAATACTATTAGGCTAATATAATTGCTTAAATCTTTTTACATTACAAAATGTAGAAGCAAAAGTTCATAATAATAATTTAAAAAATAATGAAGTATTTAATGAACAAACTCCGAATGACTAGTGTGCTCAAGGTGAGAAAAAAAATGTCAGAACATGATTATTGATTATAAGCTGGTATAATTTTGTAAGAGCAAAATTCATATACCAGTATGATTTAAAATGTGAATAGGATTTGGTGTATATTGATTTAATGAACACGCAAACCACATCACGAAGCCACAAGAGCTATATAGTTTACAACTTATTACCCACCACATGGTGGTTTATACCAATAAATACATGAATATGCTTATAGCACATGATCCCCAACATACATGAAAGACAATGAATTATCCCTTTGAGGACAGGATTGAATTTAAGATTAAATTGATCACACATTGTTCTTCAAATTGGCAACAATAATAGTTTTCTGTTATTGCTACATTGTTAAAATGAAATGTAATGTGATTAATGTCTCTGAAAACAATTTACATGTAAATGGGCAAGAATGTGTTGAAAAGTTGAAAAGTTGAAAAGTTGAGAATTTTGATCGAAAAACAATGATTTTGAATCTCTCAACATGTTGCCAAATTTAGGATTTTGAAGCATATTTTCCCTTTTCTAAATTCTTGGCATCAAACATAATATAGGAATGCAACAAAAATGGATGCAGCGTGTGCAGAAATCTTTTGCCCATTCTACTCATGCATCTGGCATATTTTGTTAGGGCTCTGAAGCAAAAGTTGTTGAGCCAAAACAAAAAAAATGTGGAATGATTGTCATAACAGGGATAATGTGGAACTGTCACCAATCGGCTTTAATTTTTTAATTTTTTATACACGTGACACATCGGCTTCATTCCTTTATGATTGCTAAGGCTTTTAAGCTTTAAAAAACCTACTAATCACACATGGTTACTGAAATGCAACAAACAATACGAGACAAGATCAGAATCATAGTTAAATTGCGCATTTTTACATATTTACCATTTTATGGTATTTAACTTGTTGTATATAAATATATACATGTATATCTCAGTTTTGAATTTCAAAAGGAAGGCTATGCTCTATTGAAACTTAACAGATGAAATATAAACAATTGGGCAGAGAAAGGCACCTACAGCACTGAAAAGGTTACACTACCTTGAAAAACATTCCCTGTTTATCAAATAATTCAAGGTGCAAAAATATTCAAATACCGTCTAACACCAAGGCTCCATCTAAACAATGAATGTCAGCCCTCTATAAGATATACCATGAAATATTCCAGTTGTATGAAACCATCCTTCATCATCACTACATGATTAAAAAAAAAGCAATCTTGTCTTCTGGTAATGCAATTTGGAAAAAACAAGTCTGAGACATTGATCATGAAATAAAGAATCCTCACATATCAGGCAACTGTGTGGGCCAGCAAACTACCAGTAACATGATGCAGATTGCTGAAAACTGCATACTCTGCAAAGCACCAACACAGATATGCAGGTATGGGACCATGCATTATGAAAATCAGGTCAGACTGATGAAGCTTTTATCAAAGCTTCAAACACTGACAAAATTCCATGTATTTTTGTTAATTACTTCACATTTACGCATTTTCTATCAAAATAAATTTGGCGAATATCATATACGTGTATTATCTCTTGATATACCACGTGAAAGATATGCTGGATTTTGTTGTTCGAATAAGCATTTAACATCACCGGAACTAAGATTATCTTTAATAATAGATGGATCTAATCTTGTGAATTGGTATGTGTGCCATGTCATCTCTGTGATCCTTGCAGTAGGTCCACAGGTAGAAGTCAATGATGATACTGTTCACTAGAACATCGCCTTTCTTCAGGTCTTCCTCACGTATCCTCCTCATCTCTTGTAAGATCAGCTGCCAGTAAACGTGGGACAAGGAAAGTAATGATAAGAATTTGCGGTGATATATTGCATTTTGTGGGAAAATATCAAAACATGGTGAAAAGTTGATGATCATATAGTGCATCATCATGTATCTGAGAATGTTTATTACACTATGGGATGTCCTTAAATCACTAGCAGCAATGACCCACCCTAACCCACATCCCACAAACACACACACACACACTCACATACTTTTAGCAGGTTTTTTTTTATAACCTATGTGTATGTCATCTGACTGGCCAATCTAGTAATAAAATCAATGCCTTCAATCTTATCTGGCCAATTACATGTCAGACAACAGGTTGGCTTTGTAAAAAAAAAAACCAAAACAGTAACCACTATAATGTGACAATTGCTAATTTTACATTCCCTCTTAATAATTTACAACACTGATTTCTTTCTCGTTATGTTAACAAATAATTCCAGCATTGCATCTAAAGGTATACATGCATGAATATTTCATTAAAAAATGAGATACCCTTTCTGATGGTGAAAGGAGGGGAAGGGGGCTTTGCATAGCCAACATGCATACTCTAAAATGTCAAAGCTACCTTAACAAAAACTGCTAACAAACCAAATTTATAGCTACTACATAAAATTTAACACAAATTCTGTAGTTTGGATTTTCCCAATTCCATAAATGCAGAGCAACATTTCGCATTCTGCATGGAAAGAAGAAATATAGCATGTAATGATATGTGGCTCCTCATATAATAATGGTAAGAGTGGAGTTTTGAATAGCGCTCATGTCTGGCACATTGCCACTCCTGGCGCTCCATTATCATTACCCTGGCTTTAGCAACGTCTGCCATTACAGCGCTTGAACATTTCATGGAACCAATTCCTGCCAGGTACCCATTTACCAAATGTAGATATTAATGTCTTGCCAAAGGACATTGGGGCTGCAACAGGGATTCGAACCCCGTACCTTGTGGTTGACAGACTTATCCAATGGACCATAACACCTCTATCCAATGAGTTAAAGAATTCAGCACAATCCTTGTTCTTCATACTAACAAGGTTAATACACCCCTTCACCGTTAAAGCCTCCATTTTAAATTGCGAGTAAACATTGCGTCATCAATATTTTCAGACGCGCATGTATTGTTGCGTCACTGCCTACGCTGCGCGCTCAAATCATATCGACACATGCGCTTTGCATGCTGCATAAAATAAAAGTTACTCGCAATTTAAAATGGTGCCCATGTAGGTGCATGCGCACTCTTGTAACCGTGAAAGGGTGTTGGTTTGACAGTAGACGTACCTCAACAGCCCAGATTGAGCACCCTCTGATCTCGACCTCTAACCTCTCTCCTGGAGTGAACAGCTTAGTCCCATCTTCCAATCTTTTCTTCAAGGCATCAGAATAACTCAGGACACCAAAGTAGTTCAAGCCTTGGGGCACCCTAGAAGAAGACAAAGGAAATAGATATTGATCATTCTCATTAGAAAGAAAGAAAAAATCCTCAAACTAATTTTGACCTTTAGTACATGCATAATTATGTACTTCAATAATCTGATTCAAAAATAAAATGACACACTTAAAAAAAAAAAAATGAAGTTATTTTTTCGTGAGCCAATTATTTAATACGGGATAAGTACAGAAGCATATGTTGTTTTATAAATGCAACTACAACTAAGGGACTTACCGGTAACCTGTAACTCTCAAGGCATATCAAAGGGAACAGACAACAAATGTGCATTATCTGGAGGGCATGCACTAACACAATGACATGGTGTGTCATTCTGTGTCTCATGGTTCCAAAATGGCCAGTGTATCCCCTCAAATAATGCACCTCCTTCTACCATTCAGAGAATGAGCCTTTCAAAAGACAAATCTTGAATTGCTCAGTGATTCTGAGTTGGATGGATAAACAGGTGACTTGGACCAAAGATATATATGTACACGTTCACACACATGGAACTACATGTCCATGTGCTATTGATCAGCTGACCACCTGTTTTTTCTTTCTAATCTCATTATTTAGCTATCATTTGACAGATATCATTAAATTGTAGCTTCGAACATTCAGTACAAGTCTTGTCAGATTCAGTGAAATTACTTGCTTATATTCTGTACAGATAAATTGTAAAATGTTTGCTCCTATAGAAGTAATGAATCTCATCTTCCTTACCTGTAATCAGCGAACATTGTCAAGGTGTCTATATCCGTAAAGCGTCCATGCCCCTGTCCTTCAAAGCAAGCCCAGATGTCTGCCACAAGAATCTGTGCCCTTTTATAAGGGACACTGTACATACAGAGGAAAAGATATAGCCGAGTATGAGGAAGGCTTTCTAAAACAAAACACGTCAGCACCGATTGCAGTAATATGATATTTGTTCTGAGCTCTAGTTTGTAAGAAAAAACAGGGTTATGTTGAGGGTTGCCATTTTTTGTTAAAGGTTAGATTTAAGGTTATGTACAGTGTTGTTTTCATGATTAAATTTACAAATTTGGCAAGTGTAAACAATAGGGATAGGGTTTCGAGACAGCATGACATTACGGTCATCCAGACCAGACCTTAATGCACATTATCAATGGCTTTGTGCACACAGTTTCCAGGAAGCATTAATGTAAGGTACACCATCTTGTGTCAGGTGTTGCCCTTTCAACTGTAATCTGCAACACCTCATACAAAAGAAGTGAAAGTTGAGGAACTGTCACTAAAAAGTGTGTCTTTTAAACCCGATTACTTTGTTATATCCCAAAGAAGCCGGGTAATGGAATCATCAAACAGCCAGCATATGGTTACATCTGCCTATCAGCCACCATTTCCCGAAATCTGTGACCAATTTTTCTCAGGAATAACATACGAAAACCTGTTTGAGACAATTCCGTTTCCATATTTCAATCTAAAGGTACCATTTAATTTCCATGTACAATGTTGTGGCATGAAGATAACGATTCCACAAATACAATCTTAAATGTGTGCGTAATTGAGGCATTTCCTGGACATTTTTATTAATTAAAGGTGCTCAAAAATACAAGAGAAACAAGTTTCTTGTCAAACATACTTTATAAACATTTATATTTTTGCATGGTAGTGTATATTTCATTGTATTAGATGGATAAATCCTAATTCATTAATTCATAACAAGCTCCTTACCCGCTGTGCCGTTGAAAGTGGCCACATCCCGAAAGGAAGAAAAGTTTGCGGTGACAAGTTCAATCAGCTTGACTGCACTGTTCTCACAAGACTTGATGCAATTCACAAAGGATCCATCAAATTTCTGTAAGAATGACAAGAACCATATGCTGTATTAAATACCCTGAATGATAATCAATATGCTTTTTTCTTGTACACCTTATTTTTGTTTGTCCTTTAAGAAAAAGAAAAAAAATCTATCAAACCGACAACTGCGCTGGGACATGAATAATATGCGGGTAAACCAAAGACATTTCCTCACTCAAACACCATACATGTATCCCCCCCCCCCCTCCCCTGGAATCCTCACACTGAATACTACACCCCTCACTCTTAAAAAGAGACTAAGTTGCTTTCCCGTGCTCCAGACTATATCCCTCCCCTCATCCCCTCACTAAAGACTATACCCCCTCTCTCCAGACTGCACCCTCCCTCAATGTAGACCCCTCGAGGCTACGCATCACTCACCTCCATCAGAACTTTGCCTGTTTCATGTAGGTTCTCTATCCTCTTGTCCAGTAGATGGATACCGGTACCTGTCTCTGAGCGGAAGACATGTCTCAGTTCACCCAGAGTGACCTTGGAGTAGTATGATGGAGTTGTAATTGGAATGCCTTCCTGGTTCGTTTAAAAAAAAAAGAGAATTGGAAAAAGGAAAAAAATTACTGGACCATCGCTAAACAAACCTTTAAGTGTGAACAGGTTCACAAACATTTATTCTATCACAAATGCGATTTTTATCATTTTTCAGAGACTATCTGTAATTAATTCGTTTTTCTTTGATTATCATGAAGAAAGACAAACTCTTTTGTCCAAACATATTTCAAATATTACTGAGCTTATTGAGGTTCCAATTGAAAATAAATAATGTCTGCCATTGAAAAGGAAATTGATGCTAGCAAAATGTAATTTGCTCTGTGGCTAAAAAATTATTCATTTGATACAATAGCAAATATAACATCTAAGGGACCTTAAAAAATTATTCATGGTCTAATCAACAATTGCACACACAAGTTTGTTGTGTAAGTACTGCATATTTCTTTTCTTTTTTTATATCTGTGGAAAATATACAGGTACTTTTGTTAATGAGTTGTTAACCAAAGTTCCATTCATTTACATTCAGATTGAATTTTCTTGTACCCTTATGGATTCCATATGGAGCAAAAAGAAGTACAGTATGATGCTGGTACTCTATCTTACATCACATGCTCTCATCAGTGCAGCACACATTGCCCAGTAACCACTGTGATTCTCGTTGTTATATCGCACCAAATAACGTTTGTCGTTTGTCTCACTCCAGAAAGAGAAGTTCAGTGTGTCCAAGACAAATATCCTGAAGAAAAACAAAATGATACAATACAATATGACAAATTAAGCACTGAAAAAAATGTGTTAGTCTTAATGACATCATTAAATTATAATCAACCTTCATATTCGCAGTGTTAATTAGTTAATATGAACATTTCATCTTTTTAACACTTGGTCAGGTATACTTTTTATTCAGGCAAGTGCTACTTTAACCGCGCTGTTCCGTGAAGAGTTATTGATTTAGAGGTTAGAAGTACAGAAGAGGAAAGGTAGCTAGGATTCCAGCCATGGTATAGTACTACATGTATGTCTCTGCACAAGCAAGGAATTCGATTTACATAAACTGCTTTTGTCTACCCGGGTGTACTAAGGGTTACAGAGTTTAATGCCGCAATTAGGTGCAACATGATGTAACATGATTCCTAGCATTTCATAAAACAAAAATTCCCCTATTTTTCCTTTGTGGGAGTGTCAAAATTCCAGGATCATATTTTTAACCTTTCATTTTTTCTAGGTTTAAAAAGTCTACAAATGCTAATCATCCATTGGACATGCTGTTTGGAGAAAAGACAAAACATCTAGTTCTTTTGGGTCAAGCAACTACCCGAGTCTACCTTTAGTTGAGGGTTGTCTCTCAAATTCCCTAACTTTCCCTCACTGGGAAAAAAAGGGAACTAATTTGCCAGGTTTTCCCTGATTTCTAGGATACCTGAGAAACCTTGTAAATCACTCCCATCTCATTCAGTAACAGGGAAAGCATCATTGAATAATTGAAGAAAATGAATCTAGCAGCCTACCAGTCGACTGTAGCATCTGTCATTGTCTTGGGATGAAGAGCATTTTCTTTCCATGATTTGATGCTGTATTGCTGCTTGTCTAAGCTCTCCCATATCTAACACAAACAATATATATTATTAGCACAGATCACAGAAATATTCTAATAAATATATATTTTTGCACCAAGGGTCACAAAAAAATAATCGCCATTTTTCAGATTTGTATTTACCAAACTTCCAAAGTTCCATTGCATTGCATCTGTTCCAATTTTGTTGAAAAGTAAAAACCAGCCTTCCTATATTTTGTTATTCAATGCTTAATTTTGAAATTGGGAGGGGGTGGGGGGATCTCAAAAACGTCTGGAACATAGGATTTCTTCAGAAATTCTTGTAAAATTATTGAGAAAGGCAAATGGTTCTTACCATTTGTGCAACTTTCTTAGCTGCATCCTGATTAATTGTTACATCTTGACCGTGTTCTGCAATGAATCTTCCAGATTCCCTTGGTGACAGTGTTTTAGCAGACATCTTGCATGCAACTCTGTAGTCTGGAATTTCACATATGTCACAAGCCAAGAAACAATAAAAATGTAATTTGTTAAATGCTAGCTCCTTGATCACGATATCACTCATACTCACTCAGTCACTCAAGTCTGAACCATTTGTAAATTGTATGCAAGGCGGTGTCCTTACGAGTACTTGTGGTTATGGCTACAAATATTCAACCTCTAAGTTACAGAGCCAGAGTTAGAGGTAACTGCACAACATGTTAATCAGCAAAAATCATGAAAATCGGGGAACAAATTGCCTCTTACTTAGTAACTCAGTCTTACTTATTGTACATTCAATCAATCATTCAATGCATTCACTTTAATAAGACTTACATTTCTTCCTTTTTTAATTTTAAAGCAGAAGTTTTCAGAAAAGAGACAAAATATATGGTTCAAAACTTTGGAGCTAAAAAATGAATCGTTCCTCGAAAATAGGAATATTTTGGCACCTAGACTATATCATTACGATATATACTGCTGCCACTTGCACTTCATACATTTTATAAAATAATGAGCATGCATGAGCAGGAACAAGCGGCGCGATGACGGCGCGATGACCCAGAGTCGCGTAGCCTGCGGTCTGGGGCACAACAGCTTCAGTTTCCATTAGGCATTACTAGCTACTAGTCCGGCGATCACTCGCTCATGAATTTGCTATAGATTTTTAGGTCTAAATTGTTCAAAATGGAGCGAAGAATACTGCGCACTATACAGTTCGGATTTATCCTTCCTTTAGCAAAAAAAAAATAATAGTAACATAGACCTAGATCTATATTCGGTACCAATTTGTGACTTACATTCGAACCGGGCCGTGAGGACAAGATCGGTGTTGTAGAATGTGCAGTAGATACAGTGCGTGCGTCTAGCTAGAGCTAGTGCTTGCGGCCGGGTCTATTACGCAATACGTTTTTGCTGTGGTTCTCTGAGAGGCCAGTAATCAAACTTTATGGTCCGTCTGTTATCTTTTTGTTCTACAATTAATAATATTCTAACCAATCCTGATTGATAAACTCAGTAATGTGCTCAATCATCAATTCATCCAACCATTCACCTATCAACCAACCAACTAGCGAGTGGTATATACAGGGGCGGATCCAGCCGGCGGCAAGGGAGGGGGCCTAAAAAGGGGCCCACTTAGTGCGAAAATTTGAAAATCGTGCCGGTCGATTTTTCGCTCAGTGGGGTGGGGGGGGGGGTAGTGAGCCAAAAAAATAAAAATTTGGCACCCGAAAATTTTTTTTCCCTTTGGGAAGGGTTTTTTTTTCCACCGCCACCCTTGGGCGCCAGGGTAGTGAGCACAATTTTTTTTTTTTGGCACCCGCAAATTTTTTTTTCACTACGGGAAAGGTGATTTTTTTTTTCACCGCCACCCCCTTGGGGGCCAGGGAGGGGCCCATCTTCTTTTTTCAAAAAAGGGTGTTTTTACCTGTTTTTTGCTAGGAGAGGGGCCCAGGCCCCCTGGATCTGCCACTGGGTATATATATATATTCAATGGATTGGCATCGGCCATCGCGGGGGAAGCCAAGGGCAAACTGCATATAGCAGCGCCAGCAATTCCGTATCAGGACAGTTACCCCCTGGACAATCACCGTCGGAAAATTACCCCCTAGGACAATTGCTCAAAGACAAGATATCATGTGCGAGTCCCCTTCCCCCACCCCACACACAAGGGGGTGATTGTCCTAGGGGTTAATTTCCGAGGGGCCCGGGGGCCGAGGGTGGTAGTCCTTGGGGGCAAGGTAATTTTCCCCACTTGTAAATTGGCCGGGGGGGGGGGGCGGGTGATTGTCCAGGGCGTAAGTTTCCTAGAACCCAGCGATTCATAACACAATATTGGCGTTCGTCTGTACGTATCCTTTCTCTTTGCTTAAATGTTATTAGGCAATAAACCTATAGCTGTTTCTGATTATCTTCAGTTTTAAGTTTGTCTAATTCATAACATACAGAACCTATATACTTTCACAGGGTCGCATAATTGCGGTTGAGCAGAACATTTAACTGGGCAGAATCTCTGTAATTTATGAAGTTTTCACAGCACTGTTGATTACAATTTTATCCTTCAATATTTTCCTCCTGTAGTTGAAAAGTCGGTTAATATCTTTTTTTCTTGGTTGAAAACTTATCTGGGAGGGGGCATGGGGGGGGGGACTGCCCCTTTGACCTTTCAAAGGCAACTAGTTGATCAATGAATCAATTCATACATTCAAAAAATCTTTCCACCAACCATGGAAGCAACCAACTATATCAATCAGCCAATCAATCAATCAATCAATCAACCAAATGAACCAATTTTCAATTAATCAATCAATCAATCAACTAACCAATCAATCAACTTTAAATTGACCAACAAAAAAAATACATAAAATTTTAACAAATAACAAAAATGATAATAATATAATCAAAATCAAAATAATAATAATCAAAATGATGATAACTACAACAACAATTTGAGTAACAATAACAACATTTATTACAGGAATCAAGAGTTCATACATTGTATACATACAAAATTGAGCAATGGCAGTAAGAGTTTTCACATTTTGTTTTTTTATATTTCTTATGAAAATGAGTAGTATATATATATATATATATATATATATAAACATATTTTGCTTGCAAAATATTGCTTTATTGAGGTACAACCATCAGTTATTGTCTCCATAATTCTCCTAAATCACAGTTGATATATATATATATAAATTCATTTCAATGGGCAGCTGAACAGGCTTATGCACAAAGAGCATAACCGACTCTCTAAAGTATGTTACGGTGTACGCCTTATAGTTGAAATCATCAAAGAATATCAAGACAAATGTTTGCTTTTGCTAAAATACATTAAAATTGATGAAATGGGATGCAAGAATTGACAGTTTTATACTTAAATGTGTGAACCGTCAATAAGAATTTTAAAAACATTTCATGATGTTGATGTGAGCACATAGCATCAAAACAATGTGTTCTATCTAGCCTATAGTATGGTACACTGTGTGGCACAGTGTGTGCTATAGTGCAGTACATTGTGTGGCATTGTGTGCTACAGTGTGTGTTATAGTGTGGTACACTGCGTGGCACAGCTAGTGTGCTATACTATAGTGTGGTACATTGTGTGACATAGTGTGTGCTACAGTGTGGTACACTGTGTGGCAGAGTGTGTGCTATAGTGTGGCACAGTGTTTGCTACAGTGTGGTACACTGTGTGGCACAGTGTGCTATACTATAGTGTGGTACATTGTGTGACATAGTGTGTGCTATAGTGCGGTACATTGTGTGGCGCATAGTGTGTGCTACAGTGTGTGCTATAGTGCAGTACGTTGTGTGGCATAGTGTGTGCTACAGTGTGTGCTATAGTGCGGTACATTGTGTGGCATAGTGTGTGCTACAGTGTGTGCTATAGTGCAGTGCGTTGTGTGGCATAGTGTGGAACACTGTGTGACACAGTGTGTGCTATAACGTGGTACACTGTGTGGCACAGTATGTGCTACAGTGTAGTACACTGGGTTTGTAAAAGGGTTTAAACGAGGACGCACTGACAAAATATAACCTTCTAACCTCGGACCTACCTTCTATGGGGGACGGTCCTCGTTTCAAAATAAGAGTTAATTATGCTTTCTCTCATGCCAGAGAGGGCGCTCTATAATTATGAGAGCCAACGAGCGATCGTCCGCAGTTGTACGTGAATTTCATTTTCAGAGTGCGTTTGCAGTGTGCGAAACTGTACGAAATGGAACGAGAGTGTGTGCATCGAAGTGAATGTCGCCATCTAGTGTCAGCGTTCGAACAGCCCATTACACACTGCACGTAGTATATCTATGGCCTGTATACGGTACGTGCGCGTGCGCGATTCATCATCAGCGCAGCATGTCCTGCATGCTAGCAAGCTGCCTAGCCTGCATGCAACGTCCTCGATCAAGCCGACGATGGCTGAACGACCTCCTCGTCGACGTCGACGCGGTAACGCCGTCGCTTCATCAGAACCTGGTATGTAAAATAACTTCCATCGTATTTTGGTGTAGAATAGGCCTAAGTTAACTGTCAGAGCTACTAAATAGCCACTTACTAAGTTAGTTAGGCCTAACGTTACATGTTCTGCAGTATTAAGCCTGTAACTTTTTAGGGCGCTAGTTCATAAGTGTGCCCATACTTTGGCGCCGGCAGCCTACGCGGCTAGCTACCCGTGACTCGCGCGTGGAGAGTACCCTACATACGGCTAACTTCAGCCAGGCACGATCTATTTCCCCTTCTTTTCACGCTTTTTTTTCTCTTCCTATTTTTCGGTCCCTTTTAGCTCTCCTTTTTTCATTTTTCTACCTTCTCTCTTAGATAGATAGATAGATAGATAAATGGTATTTATTGATTCATTTCCATGTATCGCAGTTACAAGTAACTGAATTGTGCATGAATAAAACATTGATGGTGAAGATAATTATACATTTTAAGTGATATCATAGTAAAAAGTAACTGAATTGCACATGAGTAAATTGCTGGAAAAAGCAAGTATACATTTCAAGATGTCACACTACAATCTACATAATTATGAAGAGCGTGTATATACTATATACCATTAATCTTATACAATATTTCAATTTAAAAATTTGAGTTAAAAAGAAAGAGAGATGGGAAAGCAGGAGAGAGAGAAAGAAAGAAAGAGAGAGAGAAAGAGAAAGAGAGAGAGAGGGAGAAAGGGGACAGATGGACAGAGAGGGAAAACAATTATGTACATGTTGATAAAATACAAAGATACATTGCAAGACAAATATGAATATTATAAGGTGAACATTAGAGATATTAAAATATAAATATAGATATGCATCGCATTCTTCATGTCATAAAAAATACATTGACTAACTTGGTAAAAAATCAGACCTCAAATTTATGAATTAATTTTATACTAAGGAATATGAAATTGTAATTTGTTTCAGAGTATATTAAATACAATCATTAAAAACTTTTGTTATACCTGGGTTCAGGGATCTTGTTAGTTCTTCGCAAAGTTCTATTGTGTGCTCTTTGGGGTATAAATTGTTTGAACTGGTCTGTGCATGAAAGAGTTTTTTTAAAGAAGGTAACACATAAGTCATTTCGACGACTTTTTTTAGCAGGGGCGGGAGGAGGCAAGGGCCTTTTGCCCCACCCCACCCCGATCCACAACTTGTTGGCGGGAAAATTGCAACTAATACCCCCTTCTTTTCTTTTCTTCTTCCCCAATTTCCTTCCTTTTATCTCCTCTTTTCCTTTTTCTTTCCATTTCCTTCCTTCTCTCTTATTTTTTTTTGATTGGGGGAGGCAACAGCCTAGAGGCGAGGCCCCCAATCTCCTTCTCCCCCTTTTCTTTTCCCTTTCTCTCCTCTTTCCCTTCTTTTTCTCTCTCTCTCTCTCTCTTCCCTTTTTTTTTCTTCTTTTTTTTTTCCCTTCTTTTCCCCCCTTTTCTTCTTCTTTCTTTTTCCTTTTTTTTCTTTCCTTCACCCCCTGGATCTGCCTCTGCTTTCGCCCCCCCCCCAGTCCACAGGTTGTTAGCGGGATTAACCGCAACTGTTCTCCCCCTCTTATCACCCTTTTCTTTTCCTTCCCCATTTTTGGTGGCGGGGCAAGAGCCCCCCCCCCCCTCCTTCCACCAAACTACAACTTGTTGGCGGGAAACTTGTAACTGATATCCCCCTTATTTTTTTCTCTTCTTCCTCTTTTTCCTTCCCTTTATCTCCTCTTTTCCTTTCTCTCCTCTTTTCCTTTCCTTTCTCTCTTTTTTCCTTTCCTTTCCCTTTCGCCCCGATCCACAGGTTGTTGGCGGGATTAATCGCAACTGTTCCCCCCCTCTTTTCACCCTTTTCTTTTCCTTCTTCCATTTTTTTTGGGGTGGGGGCCAAGAGCCCCCCCCACCGAACTTATTTTTTTCTCTTCTTCCTCTTTTTACCTTCCCTTTATCTCCTCTTTTCCTTTCTCTCCTCTTTTCCTTTCCTTTCTCTCTTTTTTCCCTTTCCTTTCCCTTCCTTCTCTCTGTTTCAGGTTTGCAAGGGGAGGCAAGGCCCTTCGCCCCCAGTCCACAGGTTGTTAGCGGGATAAATCGCAACTGTTCTCCCCCTCTTTTCACCCTTTTCTTTTCCTTTCCCCATTTTTGGGGCGGGGCAAGAGCCTCCCCCACCGAACTACAACTTGTTGGCGGGAAACTTGTAACTGATATCCCCCTTATTTTTGTCTCTTCTTCCTCTTTTTTCCTTTTTCTTTCACTTTCCTCCATTCTCTCTTATTTTTTGATGTGGGGTGGTAACAACTGGGAGGCAAGGCCCTCCCCCGATCTCCTTCTTTTTTCCCCCTTTTCTTTCTCTTCTTCCATTTCCCTTTCTCTCTCTTTCCCTTCTTTTCAATCTCTCTCTCTCTCTCTTTTTCTGTTTTCCTTTTTTTCCGGGGAGGGTCTGGATCCGCGCCTGGAGTAAACCACAGAGTTACACCATTGTTGTACGTTTATGGTTACACAACATATTCTGACCTGAAGCAGCTTTTTTACTATTAGTCTCTTCTCAATGACAATTTGCATTATTTTTGAAACGCCAGCGTCAATTTACGTGAGCTTTCGTAGATTGCATATAGCAAATTAACTATTTGTTGGGTCACGTAACCCAACACTTCGTAGATTTGGGTGACCTGTTTCACGAAAGGGCGCAATACGTGAACGTGAACGTGATACGTGATACGTGAGTGTTCGTTGCAAGCCTAAGGGAAGGGCTCTCAAATAGATCTAACAGTTAGATCTAATTCAGGTTAGCCACTGTAGGTGCAGATACTAATGGTTTTTTTTGGTAAAGCATTCCAGGATTCCACCACTCTATTACTAATAGTAATACTAGCATAGAAGTGGCCAGCTAGCTTAGTTCTGGAACGTCTATGGAATAATTTCTTAGAGTGACCTCTTAGTTGTATAGCGAAGAAGAAGAAGAAGACGATAAATATTTAAAAGTTACATGTAGCAAGGGAAAACGCCCACCGATACACCCAAAATAGTAGAAAATCATACGTTATAGGAAAATAATTAGTTAAAATTCCATTTTCAACTCTGAATCCCCAAATTTTTGGCATATTAAGACCACCTGGAATGCCAGTTTTGCATTTTTTTTTTATGTACATGGTCTAGACTACTTCCTGTCTCATTAATTTTGTCCATCGGCCCAGTGGAGTAAATTATGTTGGTAATGTTTCTTCGCGGAGATGGTAACGACGCCATTTTCTCCAGCTGCGCAGTGTTTAGCTATCGATCCGCGGTGTTGGGATATCGGTATCGGCTCCTTAAATCTGAGAGGCGGTATTAGGGTTCAGTTTTAGCAGATTAAATGCCAGTGCCCATTCGTCTGTCCCATTTTCCTGTCTCTCAATTAAGAACCTTTTGATGGATCAACGTCAAACTTGGCTCATGTATGCAAATGGAAGGGACAATGATCTGAGTGTATTTTGGGGTCATAAAGTCAAAAGTGAAAGGTTGTAGAGGTCATTGAATATGTAAAGATGATTCCTTCTCACAGTAACTTTTAAAAAAATGACAGATCAACATCAAACCTTGGTCATGTAAGCTGGGAATGACAGTGATCTGATTAGATGTTTAAGTCATAAGTTCCAAGGTGAAAGGTCTTAGAGGGCATTGTATGTAATGTGAAAATGGCTTGTTTTCACGATAACTTAAAAGCAAATGACATATCAACTTCATACTTAGCTCATAATGTATATGGTACTGGTAGTGATAATGATCTGATTAGATTTGGGGATAAAAGGTCAGAGGTCATGAAGGTGAAAACAATAATTTAACAACCAGTTGACTGATTAACTTGAAACTTACTTGTAGCTTATGTGTGCATATGAGAGGGATGATGATTTGATTAGATTTTGCACATGTCAGCATATAATTATGAAAGTGACAGTGATGTGAAATCTTAGATTATCAAGGTTTTTGAGATCTGGCAGTGGTGAACGCATGAATTTTGACTGTGTGCATTCGAGAATTCATCTAGTTCTTTTTTTTCTTTCTTTCTTTTTTGTGATTTAGATGTCTGCAAGATGAACAAGAAGAAGACCAAGAAGAGCAGGATGCAGAAGAAGAAAAGAATATGCATAAAAAAAGCTTGGAGCAGGGAAGAAAAACAAGCTGTAGTTTCGAAATTCCGTGAACATTTCCTCAAGCTTACCCTTCCTAAAAAACAAGAGATTGAAGCAGTGCTTGAATCCTGCTACGCTCTACGAGAGAGGTCCTGGACCAAAATTAAGGGTTTCATTCGTAATTGTCAAAAGAAACAAGATCCACTGGATTTTCTTTAAATCTGAGATTTAATTAGATGCAATGTAGGAGCAATAGCAACACCCAAGTTTAGATGAGTTAGATAGCGTAACATATATATTCCTTTATATGATTTATCAATTTCTTGAGTATTTGCATAATCTACAGAAAGTGTTATAATTTGGAATTTTCATACAGGGCAGATGAAAGGTCAAAGAAGACCTTTCATGGACATCTTGATAGATAGCTTCAGGTCAAAAGTATGGTTTCATGCATTCATAATTAATTTGATTGTGTTATATTCAGACATAAAAAAGGATGGTTGCATTTAAAGGATTTGAATGTGTTCCTGCCACTTCAGAAGAAGTGTTAATGATTCTGCTGCAAACAAAAGGTCAGAGAGGACATCTACAAATAGACCTATCTCTGTTTATGAGTTTGTTTCTTGCTAAACATTGCTAAGCAGGTTCAGGCCAAAAGTATGGCTACATGCATTCAGAATTGATTTGACTGCATCATTACAGGGATAGTGATTTAACATTTTAAGTTTTCCATTTATTTATGATTCTGCATTTTCTTACTAAGGAAAGGAAAGGTCAAAGGAGACCCTTTATGGAAATACCTATTGTTTTGGAGTTTGGTTTATTGCTAAATGTTGTTAAATACATGGAGATTCAGGCCAAAAGTATGGGTACATGCATTCATGATTAATTTCATTGTGTTATATTCAGACATAAAGGTATGGCTACATTCAAAGAATTTGTTTATGTTCCTCAAAATTCAGAAGAATTGTAAGTGATTCTGCATATTTTCTTAGAAAACAAACAAAAAGTCATAGAAGATCCGTCATAGATATATATCTCTGTTTATAAGTTTGATTTATTGCTAAATATTGCTCAGTACAATGTACATGTAGGTTCAGGCCAAAAGTATGGGTACATGGATAGTGATTTAACATTTTAAGTTTTCCATTTATTTATGATTCAGCATTTTCTTACTAAGATGAGGAAAGGTCAAAGGAGACCCTTTATGGAAATACCTATTGTTTTGGAGTTTGGTTTATTGCTAAATGTTGTTAAATACATGGAGATTCAGGCCAAAAGTATGGGTACATGCATTCATGATTAATTTCATTGTGTTATATTCAGACATAAAGGTATGGCTACATTCAAAGAATTTGTTTATGTTCCTCAAAATTCAGAAGAATTGTAAGTGATTCTGCATATTTTCTTAGAAAACAAACAAAAAGTCATAGAAGATCCGTCATAGATATATATCTCTGTTTATAAGTTTGATTTATTGCTAAATATTGCTCAGTACAATGTACATGTAGGTTCAGGCCAAAAGTATGGGTTCATGGATAGTGATTTAACATTTTAAGTTTTCCATTTATTTATGATTCAGCATTTTCTTACTAAGATGAGGAAAGGTCAAAGGAGACCCTTTATGGAAATACCTATTGTTTTGGAGTTTGGTTTATTGCTAAATGTTGTTAAATACATGGAGATTCAGGCCAAAAGTATGGGTACATGCATTCATGATTAATTTCATTGTGTTATATTCAGACATAAAGGTATGGCTACATTCAAAGAATTTGTTTATGTTCCTCAAAATTCAGAAGAATTGTAAGTGATTCTGCATATTTTCTTAGAAAACAAACAAAAAGTCATAGAAGATCCGTCATAGATATATATCTCTGTTTATAAGTTTGATTTATTGCTAAATATTGCTCAGTACAATGTACATGTAGGTTCAGGCCAAAAGTATGGGTTCATGGATAGTGATTTAACATTTTAAGTTTTCCATTTATTTATGATTCAGCATTTTCTTACTAAGATGAGGAAAGGTCAAAGGAGACCCTTTATGGAAATACCTATTGTTTTGGAGTTTGGTTTATTGCTAAATGTTGTTAAATACATGGAGATTCAGGCCAAAAGTATGGGTACATGCATTCATGATTAATTTCATTGTGTTATATTCAGACATAAAGGTATGGCTACATTCAAAGAATTTGTTTATGTTCCTCAAAATTCAGAAGAATTGTAAGTGATTCTGCATATTTTCTTAGAAAACAAACAAAAAGTCATAGAAGATCCGTCATAGATATATATCTCTGTTTATAAGTTTGATTTATTGCTAAATATTGCTCAGTACAATGTACATGTAGGTTCAGGCCAAAAGTATGGCTTCATGGACAGTGATTTAACATTTTAAGTTTTCCATTTATTTATGATTCAGCATTTTCTTACTAAGATGAGGAAAGGTCAAAGGAGACCCTTTATGGAAATACCTATTGTTTTGGAGTTTGGTTTATTGCTAAATGTTGTTAAATACATGGAGATTCAGGCCAAAAGTATGGGTACATGCATTCATGATTAATTTCATTGTGTTATATTCAGACATAAAGGTATGGCTACATTCAAAGAATTTGATTGTGCTCCTCACATTTCAGAAGAATTGTTAGAGATTCTGCATATTTTCTTAGCAAACAAAATGTCATAGACATATCTTTGTTTATGAGTTTGGTTTATTGCTAAATATTGCTAAATATATGTAGGTTCAGGCCAGAAGTATGGCTACATGCATTCATAATTGATTTGATTAAGTTATTACAGGTACATTGATTTAAAAGTTTTATGTGTTCCATCTAATCATTTTTGTATGATTCTACATTTTCTTACAAAGTAGATGAAGGTAAGCGTAGGTTGCTGTAAATGATTGATCATGGAAAGCTTAAAATGTATACAGAATGTAGGGTAATTACTGTAAGTCAGAGTCTTTTCAAAAGCAATTTTTCTTTCTTTCACATCTCAGAAATATTTCATTTTGAAATATTGGTGTAAAAAAGACATTTTACATTTTAAACAATACGATCCTCTTGAGGAAGGCTTTAATCAGCAGATGACAGTTTATATTTAAGATGCTATTCGATCAATAACGAGTATTATAAGTTCACTTCTAATATTTCGAAGTGACGTTAGGTAACATATCTCATTGCAAACTTGGTGTGCACACGACTTATAAAGGTTCTTTGATGATACCTTTGGGTAATGATAATAGGTCACGACATGGTGTGAAATATTCATTGTCTTGTCATATTTTCTTCGTTTTTCAGTATAATAAACACAACATGTTGAGGATGTATCTTTGTTCCATGTTTTTTTTTCAAGTACGGACCCTAAATCATGTAAATATTAAATTAGGAAGCATACATTGTACTTTTGGTTATAACGAACTCTGCGGGACCAGCAAAGTTACTTTGTTGCAACAATTTCAGAATACCACCAAAACAACAAAATAGTAAAATATTTTGAATTTTGAACCAGAAATTAAGTGATTTGAATTATGAAAAAAAATATTGTCATTTCGCTGGATATTAGAGAGTGCACTGTACTGTAACTTTATTGATTAAATTCTATTGCTTTAATAAACATGGTAAAGGCAGTGCATTGTGTTGGTCCGGTCAAAAACTGATTCTCTTTTAAAAATTATTATACTCCTTTTGGGTGCAAAATCAACCTCTTAACTGTTTGTTCTTATTTATTTTTGCTTTTTAGAGACGTTCATTATTGTTTAAATGATATTGTCAATTTCAAGGAAAAGAAGTCCCTCTTACTTTGAACTGTGGGTGATTTGACCGACCAACGGCTATTGTCTTCTAAAAGTCCACTGACTTTCAGTAAACATAATGCCCCATTTCTCTTCTAATGTTGCCCTTGCACTTCCAAAAGGCGTGATTTCTCTGCAAGAGTAGCCTGTTCTTTTAAGTTATAGGGCTCTTTCTATTCCAACACTTTCAACTTAGCCCCTTATCACCTTTCAAAATCTCCCCATTTATCTTCCAGTAGTGGCCCTTTCCTTTCTAAAAGCGCCCATTTTCTCTTCAAAGAGTGTCCCTCTTTCAAAAATGATGCCCTTTCTCTTTCATAAATAAACTCCTCTTACAAATTCCAAAATCATCCACTTTTCTAATTTTCTTCTAAAATAAAGTCAGTTTCTCTTTAAAAGTGACCACTTCGGAATCCACTTAAAAGGCGTTACTTTTCTATCAGTAGGAACTCTTTTTCCAAATATAGTGCCCCTTTCTCTTCTGATACCACTTTTTCTTCCAGTAGATAAATAAATGAAATCTAATTGCATTGCTTTTATATTCTTTTTAACGGTCCCACATTACACATTCTAAAATCAAACTATTCGTCTTTTTTTCTCTCAAGCGCTCACTCGCAAATCAAATCTTAATGGTTGTGGAAGTAGTAGTAGTAGTAGGCCTATAGTAGTGGTGGTAGTCGTAGTAGTAGTAGCAGTAGTAATAGTAGAAGTAGAAGTAGTAGTAGTAGTAGTAGTAGTAGTAGTGGTGGTAGTAGCAAAAGTAGTAGTAGGCCTAGTAGCAGCAGTAGTGGTGGTGGTAGTAGTGGCAGTAGTAATGGAAGAAGTAATAGATGTTTGACATGATATAGCACAATGTAAGGCAGCAACCTTTGTTCTTTAAGAGTTCGAATTTTGCTTAATGATGAATTGTTAATAGTAATGCAATATAATGTTAAATATATGTCGAAGCCTCGGGCATCAGTGTTTAAAACATGCGGAAGCCTCGGTGTCAAAATGCACATTTTGACCTTGCATAACATTGCGTGCATTTAAGTAGCTGATAAAAGAGTGATTTGGGAAGGCGTTGAGCCCCCCTTTCAAACTCGCTCTACCGCCTCTGATTATTTTGAGCGCCAGGGAATTCGTTCATTTATTTATCTATTTATTCATTTATTCATTTGATCATTTCGTTGCTGTTGCATAATTCTAAATAGTCAAGTGATCTAACGAAAGAGAATGCAAAAGGTCGACTCTCCTGGCTCCAGTGCAGGGTTAAGTATGATCACGTGATTCAACATGAAGAAAAAACGCCAAACGTGGACGGTCCCCCATGGTAATGAATATCACGTGACTAACGTCCACAGTTCAACGCTTAAAATAAAATATAAAATTGAATTAGTTACGGGGTATTCAAAGTGATATTTTTCATTTTCATCATTAATAATTTAAAAATCCCTAAAATATATCTATATTTAAAAAGGTTTTAGGGGCGTCCACGGTTAGATGGTTTAAGTTTATAGTCCTCGAATGAAGGCGATTACACGTATGTGTGCGTTGCACAGTGTGTGCTATAGTGTGGTACATTGTGTGGCATAGTTTGTGCTACAGTGTGGTACACCGTGTGGCACAGTGTGTGCTATAGTTTGGCATATTGTGTGGCATTGTGTGGCACAGTGTGTGCTACAGTGTGGTACACTGTGTGGCACAGTGTGCTATACTATAGTGTGGTACATTGTGTGGCATAGTGTGTGCTTTAGTGCGGTACATTGTGTGGCATAGTGTGTGCTATAGTGCAGTGCGTTGTGTGGCATAGTGTGGAACACTGTGTGACACAGTGTGTGCTATAACGTGGTACACTGTGTGGCACAGTATGTGCTACAGTGTAGTACACTGTGTTGCACAGTGTGTGCTATAGTGTGGTACATTGTGTGGCATAGTTTGTGCTACAGTGTGGTACACCGTGTGGCACAGTGTGCGCTATAGTTTGGTATATTGTGTGGCACAGTGTGTGCTACAGTGTGGTACACTGTGTGGCACAGTGTGCTATACTATAGTGTGGTACATTGTGTGGCAAAGTGTTTACTACAGTGTGGTACACTGGGTGGCACAGTGTGTGCTATAGTGGGTACATTGTGTGGCATAGTGTGTCCTACAGTGTGTGCTTTAGTGTGATACATTGTGTGGCATAGTGTGTGCTAAAGTGTGGTGCACCATGTGGCACAGTGTTTGATATAGTGTGGTACACTGAGTGGCACAGAGAAAATAACAGTATATCCTGGTGGTTTAATTCAAAATAACAATTTGTAAGCATGACCATTATGTAAAAGGGGGCATTTTTTCAATGCAGCTGCCAACGAGTAGCAGAACACGATACTGATGGAATTATTGTGATGAGATCCGGGAAAACATGATACTAAATTGTGATACCATATGATCATTGATTTTACAAACATCCCATTACATCAAATTTAGATACAGATTTATTTATAAAACACACCAGATGAAACCTCCATGAATACCACAAAAGATTGAAGGATAGGCCTATATGCTGTTTAGCATCCTATATTGGTGTATCCATTAAAGGGTGAAGCTAGATGTTGCCAGAGCATGCATCATACAACAGAAATTACAAAGGCACTCAATATGTATCATATATATATTGTGTATAACTTAGTAATACTAATCAAGAATCTGCTTCTCTTAATGTAGCATCACAGCATTTCTTTACAAAATCTTTTTGTTGGATGTCATCTGTTTGGGAGTTCCAGGAACCGTTGTGCTAAACTTTCCAAAGACTTCAGTATGCTGGAATCAGGGTGACACTCAAAGATACTCTCTCCATTTTCACAGCATCTTACCAGGGCCTAATAGACACAAAGATTGAATGGTTGTAATCCAGGTAAACAAAAGGGTACATGGAAAATGCATAAAGATGAGGGCTCTCAGAAACCTCTCTGAACAAAATTCGTAATATTAGGATTAAAAAAAAAAATGTGCAGCAAAAGAATCACACATAATACTTAAATGAATTCTAAACATTTTTCAAGAACAAAGATGTGGTATTTACTTCTTGTTTTAATTAAAGATGTTTAAGGCTCGAAAGAAAACCTCTTGGATATTTTCATACATCAATTCATTACAAACTAGATAGATCTTTGACTGCGCGCAGTCGAAAATGATGCCTCCGCCATAGAGCGATTTTATAAACCAAAACAGAAGCAATTTTCAAAATTCAAGTTTGATTGTAATCCATTAACAGGTTCTCAGAATATCGTGATAACAATCTATTTTTCAAATACATGTACGACCCTTTGATCTTTGACCTCATATGACCCTAAAATCTAATCAGTTTATTGGCTCTGCAAGATACATACATGTCTTGAGTTTGATGGTAATCCGTCCATTGGTTCTAATGATAATGCGATCACAAGCTATTTTTGCATACATAATGAGCCCATGACCTTTGACCTCGCGACCCGAAAATCTAATCAGGCCATTGGCTCAGCAAGATATATACATGTCCTGAGTTTGATGGTAATCTGTCCATCGGTTCTAATGGTAATATGATCACAAGTTATTTTTGGATACATAATGAGCCCTGTGACCTTTGACCTTTGATCCCCAAATTTAATCAGTTTATTTGTTCTGCAAGACACATACATGCCCCAAGTTTGGCGGGAATCCATTAATTGGTTCTTGAGATAACATGATCACGAGCTATTTATGCATACATAATGAGCCCTGTGACCTTTAACCTTTGACCTTGTGACCCCAAAATCTAATCAGTTCATTGGCTCTGCAAGATACATACATGACCCAAGTTTGGCGGGAATCCATCAATCGGTTCTTGAGATAAACGCGATCACGAGAATGGGACGTACAGATTGACGGACGGACAACCTGAAAACATAATGCCTCCGGCTACTACGTTATGGATTGCGGAGGCATAAAAACGTACCCTTAATTTTGCAATCAATATCGAACGTTTTACAAATTCAAGGTAGCATTTAAAAAAAATGTATTAAGCTCAAGGGCATCAACTTATAGATACCGGTACAGCTTTTAGGCTTTTTTTTTTGTATAACGCTCTCTTAAAATGCTTGTGCAAGCAGATAAAGCAGCGCATTGGTTATTAAACTGAATATTTTTGGATCATTCTATGAAATTTTCAACAAATGGCCGACACATAGTTTACTGTTTTTAGTTTGTAATCATCTCAAATGTGATCTATAACATCGTGTCATTCAATATCATAAATTAGGTAAAAAATGACTGCTTCATGATGGTTAACATTTCAGAAGCAATTTCTATTTTCCAACCTGCTCACCTGATCAAGTGGTAATCTCTCCAGAATTGTGAGATTTGATTCCTTGGCCAACGTTTCTACTCCATCACCAGAAAACACACGGGTAACCTCCTGTAATGGAAAAAGTGAAATGAAAAAAAATACTGGTATATTTGCAGAATCATCATAGTAGCGTATATCTACTACATAGACTTATAAGAAATGTCAATTTTGCATAGAAGTATACAAACAAGGCAATTGGGGATGCACTAGAAACTAGAGATTTCCACAGGTAATGGTGGGCTCCTATCCATGTAAGGTTATGAGCACACCCTCTGGTATGGGTATAGCAGGTTAAAGGTCATACACAGCATTTGTAAAGGTCATGGGTCGGGGTAAATTGTGTTTTCTTGGTATAATTAGATGGACTACACCCAAATTGATCATTCATCATCTTCCAACAGGCCAAGAGATCCAAGGGATTTGGTCTAGCCACACAAATCTACTTTCCCTTTTAGATGCAGTATTGCCCTGTGGAAATACACATTCTTTTGTTATTTTAATGCATTAGTAATGTGGAAAGACATTAAACTGTTGATTTAAATGATAAAGATAATTTGAAGCAAGGGTTGCTCTTATCAAGCAATTTTTAGATAGATTTATAGAGATCCACTACTTGAATTTAATTTCCCTTGTTTATGATTAGACAAATTCTATCCAATTCTCCTTAATGTTAGTCTATATATGTAAGTCCCAGGACAATTAATACCCAGACAAATTACTCACTCACATGGTAGGATAACCACTGATCAGACAAATAACCTCCAGAACAGGTAGAACAAAATCTCTTAACTTTAGTAGGTAAAATGTTTGCAATCATCAGGTTCTGAATGTCTGCCTGTGGTTGCCTAGATAGGTGGGTATTTACCTCAAGTGGATTTCCTATGGGATAGTTGTCAGAGCGGTAACCGTGAGTGACTGTTAAGGGTGGAGTTCAGTTATACGGTTTGGTTTGGTTTGATGTTTGTTTTACCTGAATGCTATTAAAGACAAAATGTGAATGCTTGTAATTAGTAAGCAACTAGGGGACCGACGGCTTTAAGTCCGCTCCGAGGACTTGGTAATAAGGATTAATGCTTTACCAAAGGGCACTAGCGCATCGACTTGGTTTCAGACCCGGGACCTCCCAGTTACGAGACCACTGCTCTACCACTGAGCCATAGCGTCTCCTTCAAGGGGGTTGTTATAATGAACAGATTTTAGTTTCTCACCTGACAGCAGGGACACACAAAACCACTCATGTTTTCAACCAGTCCTAAGATAGGCAGCTTCATCTTACTGCAGAAATCAATCTCCTTGCATATGGTATCCATGGCAACCGTCTGTGGAGTGGTGACAATGACTGCTCCATCAGGTCTGGTGTTCCTCAGCACCTTCAAGATGGTCAGATGCTCATCGCTGGTACCTGGTGGGGTATCTGTCGTACAGAAAACCAATATTAACAAACAAAAAACACTGTCAGGGTTACTGCTATTTATAAATGATACTTATTTTCCTGTATCAAATTCTTGAAAGCAACAAAACCACAACTGTTTAAAAGTAAAAAGAAAAGTATCAAATTACGTAAAGCAATAAGCTGCTAGTTTTGCAAAATTATGCATTTTAATACAAATGAAATTCTGACAGTTATCCTCCCTTCTGTTAACCCTTATCTTTGTCACTGATCAAAACCATACACTTTGATTTTTAAAATAGGTTTTAATAGTTTCTTACATCCCCAAACCAATGAAGAGATTAATTGTCATGTACAACTTGTGAAACATCTTCAGAACATATGAGTGATAGGCATGGTGTTGGAGAGATGAAGGACGCATGGCATCCTGTTGCTGAAGCCATTGTACTGACTCAGCTAAAATAAATAACATTTACATTGCAATGATGATATCAAATACTCAATCTTACAAGTGATTCTCAACCTAGCCAATGGAACAAGATGTTGATTTCCAATTTCTCTATAAATAAGTTTCCTGAGGAAATTTCATGTACCTATGATGAGATAGTCAAGTTTGCCCCAGAAGGTGTTCTTGAGGAATTGTTTGATCATGTGAGTCTTCCTAGGCCCCCTCCATACCACAGCACTATCTGCTTGGTCCAATAGAGATGCTACAGACATCACTTTAATGCCACCGTGTTTAGACCTTTACAAAAAAACAAAAACAAAGCAGACAAAAAACAAAGTAAGTAAATAAAAGGGCAATTACAGTATTAAGGTCTTTTTTCCATAAATAATTACTCAAGGCATGTTGCAGCAAGTCATATATACATCCAATTATACAATACTGATTGGCTGATAAACGATTTTCAGAGCAGGTATACAACAAATTTGACCAATACAAAACATAAAAAGGATCTATTAATATGTATGCTTGGCATGAAATAATACAGCACATTTTGATCCAGTCTCAAGCAGTGGATCACTGAATAACAATAATACTAATAATAGTTTTGAGCCTCAGTGACATGTCAAACTTACTGTAAAGGTTTCCATCCCCATTGTGTGTTGATGACCTTTTGACCTTGAACAGACATGAGCTGTGAAATGCTTGGACCGCAGATATCAACATCTAGAATCCCAACCTGAGGTATGGAAAAACAGACACAAGCAAGATAGAAAGATCATTAAGATGGTCGAGCAGTTCATCCACTTGACTCTTAATCCTAAGGTTGAGGGTTCAAATCTCAGCCTGGTCCCAACGTCCTCTGGCACAACATTAATCTGCATTTGCTAATCACCATCCAGGTGAAAATGGGTACCTTATAAGCTTGAGCGCTAGTATTCATGGCAGCTCAGCTATAAGCAGGCAAAAAATATCAGTATGTTTCATGAACTTCAAAGCTTGACAGCTATGAGCATTTATTATTTATTATATACCTCACTTTAGAAATCTAGCAATCTGATTGGTCGAAATTGGAGTCGTGATTTTAAGCCATGCCCATCCTCCTGCGATCCCCATTGGTTTACGTGTTAAAATTGTCTTTGTGCGAGCGCGGACACCATACATTGGTTTTTTCTGCGATTCCCAAATGATTGAAACTTTCAGTCATTTTGTTAGCAAAGATGAACAGACAGTGTCTCAGATTTTCTGTGATGTTTTAACCAATCTTTACTCAATAAAAGGCTAAGGTAAGAATTCTTGGTAGATTTTTGTTTTAATTTGTACCTAGGCATATAAAAGTCATATTGACTGCTTTAATACTCGAGGACTGGCTGTTTCTATACTGGCTCGCAGGAAAGTTGATCCGTTGCCATCACCCCTCAGCGCACCTGGGTTTCCCTTGAGCGTATAAAAACAGCCAGTCCTCTCGTAGCAGTCGATATCTCTATATTATATCCTGCTTAAAAATTTATTGGTTTTTGATTGGTTGAGAGCTCGTCACGTGACCAGAAATATTTCAACTATTTTAAAGGTATAGACCAGTTTTGGAAATGCCCCCTTTCAAAAATGAAATGGAAGCTCTTATTACCAATCATGTGAAAGAATATGTTTTGACTAATACGTGATGATACAAATTTTGCCGGGAAACCGCCTACTAATTGATATATTTGGTAAATTATCATATCGATCCGGCCTGGATAGATATCTCGAAGCCATTTCAACATTGAACATTTGGGCATATATTTTTTTGCAAATTTAGGTTGACGTATTGCCATCTAAACCTCTGAAGGCAACAATATTGAATGGATATTTTGCGCCCAAAACCCTTGAACTGCAATTTTACCACTACCGGTCTATAAGTTGCTCTGAAAAGTACTACACCATGTATTTGGGAGTACTATTTGGGAGTCGAAATTTAAAAAAAAATTTTCTCTTCAAATCTTAATTAATAATTTGTTTTTATTTGTAATTCTTTTTTAATAAAAATTGTAATTTTTTTAATTTTAAATTTTTTAAATTTCAATAAAAATTTTCAAAAATTGTTTTTTGAATTTTTTAAAAATAAATTTTTGATGCAGGATATAAAACAAATATACCATGCCTTCTTCTTGAGGTACTCATTAAAACTATGGGCCTCGGTGACTCCAACAGTACCATTTGCTTCGGGGCTGCGCCCCCTCAGCAAATAGTACTACGGTATTGGAGTCACCTCTTGCGCATAGTTTTAACCAGAACCTCTCAAGACAGTGTATATTTGTATACTATTATATATTTAAACAACTAATGCAAGAGACGTTGAACTCAATGGTGTTGATTGAAAATACAAATACTTAATACATACCAGAAAAGATACCAAAAAATGAAATGATATATATATACTTTACTGATGGCAGTTCTTAATTACCTTCTTATTCTGCTGAGCTAGTGCAAGGGCAAGTGATGCTGCCACTGTAGACTTTCCAACACCTGACACAAGATGGAGACAAAGTCAAAGGCAGTTAAAACAAATATGACTCTCAGGTGAAGAAGGTTTCCATATTCGATAAAATTATAGGCTTTTATACAACACCTAAGTAAATCCTTGTCATTTGATTGGAGGATTGTTGGTCACATGATATTCAATAGATATACTATTGCACGGCATGCATTTTTGGTACTATTTGCCGTAGTACTATTCAACGAGCGTGCATTTTTGGTTATATGCAGACTGCGTACCTCTCGCCCCTGCGTGTATCCCATTGTTATAATAGCTGCGTGCATCTGACGTGAAGGCAATCGAGAAGGCCTGACTCCAACTTTAATTTATCTTTAATATAAGGAGCAAAGCATAATTTGTTGAAAGATGTATAAAAACAAATAATGAATGTTTTTCATTCGTTCAATAGTGCAAATATTTTCATTTGTTGAAAGATTAACGTTAATTCTGTTCAACACGGCGTTGAATAGAACGTTAATCTTTCAACTCATGAGAATATTCGCACTATTGAACTCATAAGCATTCATTATTTGTATAACAATGAATCAACTGCTGCAAAAGTCTATACCAGAGATCAAGTCAATTGATACTGTTGTATTGCCTGATGCAGTGTAAGTAAGACAACATATTTCACACTACAAAAATAGTACATTTTAGTAATGAAAGACTGCATAAGCTTGAGCATCTTTAACCTCCAATTTTTTTTATATTAGCCTGTTGAATAATATGCCCAGGCTAACATAAGCTGGTGCCTCTGAAAAATGATTGGAATATCAAAATCAAGTTGTATCGTTTTGGGTGACTTTCATGGGCAGGATAGAAAGCCAAGAAATTATAATTCACTGCCTCACCTCCTTTCCCAGACACAATAAGTATCTTATGTTGAATGGCGTTCATCCTTACATCGATGAACTCTTGGTCTGGGTCTACACCACCTATAGGAAAACGAAAGATAGAGAACCGCGAGAAGCAATCATCAAAATATGTTCTACTCTGTGGAAGGCTCTATTCACTTTTTTTCAATAATGAAAAAATTGAAATAAAGGCTTCAAAAAAGAAAATTCAGATATTATTCGGTGGACACCAGGGCAATTAGAGCAGTGTAAGGGACAAATCCTTCTTAAGCCTAAACTCCTTATTCATTGTGGTTTTGGAGGAGAAAAAAAAGGGAGAGGCAATTCACAGTGAATGATTTGTATATGAGAGATGCAAAAAGGATATTACAACAGCAAACAAAAATAACAATAAAAATAAAGGACGGAGGCTGATTCAAACTTAATAAGCGTGTATAAGGGGTAAAACAAGATTGTCAGGTCACTAATATCATCACTTTGTTTCTCTATATATAGCTAGCTCATATTCTTTATCCTCCATCTTTATCAACCTCTCCCAGTCTCGATAAATGACTTTCGGTAAGGAATGTGGCATGATATGAACATTGAACAGGGCTATGGTCACACCTTATTCTTATTTAAACCATATCAAGTTAATGAAATAGAGATCATCACATATGAATATTTGACCCCCAAAAAAGGACAATAATAACAAAACAAAAACAAATTAATAAATGATCCCTTTACCTGAATTGGAAAGTAAAGTACAAGCATTATTTAAGAAGACTGTATCCGATGAAAATACAACTTTATATCAATGGAATGCTGAATCAACATAGAATACAAATATCAAGGAATAACAAGTTATTATTTTCCCTTTCAGTATTGCAGGAAAGCAAATGAAAACTCCATTTTCTGCCCCCTCCAAATTCCGGGTTAACAGGGGTCAAATTTGCCATTTATGGTGATGACATAACATGTGGACCGATCGGCTTGCCTTTAATTTGAATTTGAATTTATATAGCTGTGCTTAATTAATGCAAAGTCTTTGTGAATATGCCAAATCGACAACTTCCAATTTACTAAGCTTTAGATTTCGAGTTTTCAGAGAGTTGTTACTCCTCTGACAGATGCTAAAATAGCATACATAATTGCTATTATTGTATTTATGGCTTACAAGCTTTTCCGGTGATATATAATTCATCCATTTCATTTTTCACATCCACCAATCTTTAATCTTCCTTCCTTTGAACCTATACTTACCTTGCTGTTGACACAATGCCTGTCCAGGACATCCTTCACACATTGAAGCTCTCCCAGCCAGCTCCTGTAAACCCGTAACACAAATACAAAAAAAAATGTCAATGGTAGAATGGTGGGGGGACACCTAAAAAACATAAAGATTTCTCTTCTGCCTTCGGATTTAACGGAAACTATTCATCAAATAGCACTATTTATTTAAACCTTCATTAATATTTGTCTTTTATAATATTGTCCCAACATGAGTCTTATAAAATATTGTTTGTAAATTTCTTCAAATTGCTGTTTTTAATAAATCAGCAATACACAACCTGACAAGACACACAACACCTGGGTATAACTTGTGCAGGACATCGTTAAATTAAAGCCCATTCTCCTGATCATTTTTTTTTAGTTGGGGATATTTTCCCCTAATGAAACAAAATAGTATATGGGATTCTGGGAATATAATGAAGGGATGACAAGCAGGAAATGGATGGATAGGAGAAATGGACAATATATGTATCTGTATGTCACTTGGAGCAAATTTTCTAAAACAGCTTCTCATATTATGTTATGTGTGAGCTAAATGTAATGAAGCAAAAACTGTTTTGGGTAGAGTGCCCACATCTGTCCATACACTTAACTGTGCGATTCTAACAAAACAAAACATGCAACGAACATGAAATCCTTATATCAATTTTAGTTTAGCCCCGAAATGCCATCTTTCACGTAAAAAATCCTGAACTGCATGTAAAGTGAACAAGTGCGCGGACAAGGACACTTTCGCTTTTGCAATATTAAATTGACACCACTGCCTTTACTTGTGAAAATGACCATGTTCTTACCGGGTACTCAAATTTTGATGATATTTTTGGCACACTTACTCTCTAGAATATGAGGAATAAGATCATCGTCCATTTCAAGTGAAATGTTAGGTGAGAAGACATAGCCCCACCCCCCTCCCCATAATGACAATTATTTATAAGTGAAACAGTTTGAAAAATAAAGATCGATATATCTATCAGGGTATTGACTAAAGCCACAAGGTTAATAAGCATTAAGATTTTTTTCTGTGTGCATGCAGCCAGTTTTTTTAGCAAGTTGTTAACCTTCAGCCTAACCCTCCACCCCCACCAGGTTCACCCTGCAATTAAGAAGCTGTGACTCAGACTATCGGTTTAAATTGTAGAACTGCAATATCAGGATTCAGCCTTTTAACTTACAGTTTCTGCTGGACACCCAGACAGCTGTGCATCATTGTCTTGTTTGTCGCCTGATGAATTCATTCTTACCCTCAGTCAAAGGATCCTCTGCAGGTTGTGCTCTTGATGGTCATTCACAGTTCAAATACATAGCCTACTGCAGGGTATTTGACACAACACAAGAATATATAGATCATTATATACCTCACTTTAGAAATCTATAAATTTATAAATTTATAAATCTGATTGGTCGAAATTGGAGCCGTGATTTTAGCCATGCCCCGCCTACCAGTCAATAGTCTTTTGAAACGTGCCCTAGAGCGTTTTTCAAAAGACCATTGACTGGTAGGCGGGGCATGAGTACTGCGATCCCCATTGGTTTACGTGTTAAAATTGTCTTTGTGCGAGCGCAGACGCCATACAGTGCTTTTTATCTGCGATTCCCAAATGATTAAAACTTTCAGTCATTTTTCCAGCGAAGATTAACAGACAGTGTTTCAGATTTTTGTGATGTTTTAACCAATTTTTACTCAATAAAAGGCTAAGGTAAGAATTCTTGGTAGATTTTTTGGCGCTAGTGTAGTTTCGTATCCATTTTTTGAACCCTAACTCCTACTAAAACATAACCCAAAATCAACTAAATCTTCATCAATTGTTCAAATAATGGTCATGATTTAAAAGTCGTTATGTTTCTTACCCCTTTCGTGTCAATTTTCTTATCTTTTTTGGAGTATTTTTCCTAAAAACAAAAACTTATAATAGGCTATACACTTTCTCACGTGATTCACGGCAAACTGCTGCACAATACAATTGAATACCGTACCGACGGTGGGTGAGACCAAGGTCGGTACGGTATGCAATTGTATTGTGCAGCAGTTTGCCGTGAATCCTGTGAGAAAGTGTATATTATAAGGCTACGTTTTTAGGAAAAATACTCCCCAAAAGATAAGAAAATTGACACGATCCAGGTAAGAAACATAACGACTTTTAAATCATGGCCATTATTTAAAGAAAACATGAATATTTACTTGATTTTAGGTCTGTTTTAGTAGGGTATCTCCACGCCGGAGTTACGTACGGGTCAAAGTATGGATATGATTCCGCATTAGCGTAATTCGGCATTTAAAAGTCATATCGACTGCTTTAATACTCGAGGACTAGCTGTTTCTATACTGGCTCGCGGGAAAGTTGAATCCACTGCCGGCTGCCATCACCCCTCCTTGAGCGTATAAAAACAGCTAGTCCTCTCGTAGCAGTCGATATAACTATACTAGTACTACTCGGACTACTCGGACTAGAAGTACTTTAGACTATAGTACTAGTAGTAGTACTACTACTAGTAGTAGTACTAGTAGTAGTAGTAGCATTCGTTTCTGCATTGCATTGTTCATTGTTGTCTAGTCTGTGCAACTGTGCATAATAGTTAATAAGATCGTTTCAAATTAGGACCTAGGCTTGGATCTGTAGCACTACCATTACAAATACAATACTCACCTGAGGCTGAGCAGTTATCATCAGTGATAGTGAATCTGGATTCTTGAGCCCAGTTCCAGCTTCAATGCAAAAAATATAATTCAGCAAGTCTCTAGCACTACGTACGTGACGTGTGCATGGGTGACTGCATAATGCTTTTACACAAGTCCCATACATTAACATATTTGTGTGTAAAACTTCGCCAATAATACGTAACATTTGACCATAACACCGTACCAGTGGTGCTGATTTACGCATGCGCGTTTCCATTCGGTCATCTGGGAAATTCCCTTACGGTATCGCCTAAACTTCTTCTTCTGTTTTGATTTAATGAATGGCAATTAGTCAGTTGTGACTATTGTCGCCAAATTACTTTACGTCACGTGATTATATCTCTCATTTTTTATTTTATTTGTTTTTAATTTTAATTTTAATTTTGTATTCATCTATCATTTTAGGATATTATCGAAAAATAGTATCGAAAAGGTAACTCATTAAATTGACCACACCCCCCACTCAGTTTCACATAGCGCTTGCCCTGCCCTTGTCTAAACGATGCCATCTTACCATTTTCGGCGTACCTAGGTAACTCAGGCATAGGCTAGGGGGCGTTTGTGCACCTCAGTGTTCTGAGGGGTCCATATATATTCAATCTAAAAATTTGACAATAAGACAAAATGTATTAAAGCAAAAAATTCGTGGGCTTGGTTAGTGTTACTATACAGTGCGGATTATTTATTATATAGACATCAACAACCTATATAAATATGCATATTACATACATATTATGTCTCTATATTTATCTACGTACGTTATCATGCGGGCTTGTCAAAAATAAAATTTCAAAGGAGTTTTATAACAATACGTAATTTTGTCAGATTCCGGTGTTCACTACTTTATCGAACCTCTTGAAATGTTGAATATTCATGTTGTGATTGTTTCATATTATTATTATAATTTTTTATATATTTTATATTCATTATAATTATTATTATTGTTTTTATTTGTATTATTATTATCATTATTACTCTTATTATCAGTGTTGCTTTTTTTTTGTTTTTTATTTGTTGTTTTATAGTTATATTTTTTATTTTAGTACTGAGTATAATTTGGCATAGGGTCATATATGATATTGTATTATGTTTTGCTATTCTTTATTCTCTATACAAGGGAGGTATTACTTCCTGATAGGATATCGTTTCGTTCTGAGAACGAACCGTACAATAGCCTTTTGTATACTGGACTCACTCTTTTTTTTTAAGTATTTCATATTTTTTTCCGGTTGAGATTCATTTATTATTATTATTATTATTATTATTGTTTTTATTTGTGTTATTATTATCATCATTGTTATCTTTATTATTTCTCTTGATATTGTTTTTTTTTTTTGTTTTTTATTTGTTGTTTTATAGTTGTTATTACATTATGTTTTATTTTTGATTTACTGAGTATAATTTGTTATAGGGTCATGTATGATATTGTATTATGTTTTGCTATTCTTTGTTCTCTATACAAGGGAGGTATTACTTCCTGATAGGAAACCGTTTCGTTCTAAGAACGAACCGTACAATAGCCTTTTGTATACTGGACTCACTCTTTTTTAAGTATTCCATAATTTTTTCCGGTTGAGATTCGTTTATTTCTGTTAAAAACATAGCCCTTTCTATAATATAGTTAGGGCAGTCTACTAAAAAGTGTTTTACTGTCTCTACTTCATGGCATCTATCAAACTCTGTAAGTAAGGGTGCGTTCAAGCGAGTTTTCGAAGCTGAATCACAAACATGAATCACAATTCAAAACACCGATACAAAACACGGTTACTGCGGGAGATCGTTCAAGCGATTTTCCATCAACGCTGATTCTCGCTCATTTCAAGCCCACCCAGGAAGAATAGAAATAGGTAGCGATATAATGACGTCATAGAATCATGATTGAGATCTCCGTTCGTTCAAGCGAATTTTAGCGACCGTGATTCTGCAGAATCATGATACAAAACGCATCTTTTTCAGCGTTTTTATGTTTGTGTTTTTAAACACGTTTATTTTTACGACCAACGAAAAATCGCTTGAACGCAACCGTGTTTTAAACTAAACGTCTTTGAAAACCGTGATTCTAGGGTGAAAAAGTGTCGATTGAGCGCACCCTAAATCGAGACAGATCGACGTACGGAATAATAAGGTTTATAGTTTGATCTTCTAAAAATGTAATATCAAGATTTGGTAAAATGGTTAATTAGTTTATTGTTCATGTATTAGTTCCTATAATACAAGTAGACTTTTATTATTTTTACTCTTTTAATGCATCTATAATTATGATGGTACATTGTACAAATACAAAATCCCGGATTATCGATCACTTGATGAAGATAATCTATTCCTACTAACTCTAAGAGAGGCAGCCCTGGGGGCAGTGCCCCCACTTTTTCAAGTTCCTTATTAATTTGTAAAAGTGCCCCTCCCCCTTTTTACCTCTGATAAGCGCCCTTTTATTTTGACACGTGCCCCTTTTCCTTCGACAAGTTCCCATTTTCCCTACAAGTGTCTATTTTCCATTCTCATAAGTGCCCTTTTTATCTTTTGTAAGTGCCCCTTTTCAGGTACGAGAATTGCTCCTTTTCACTTCAGATAAGTGCCCCTTCACCTCCGATACTTGCCCCTTTTCAAATCTGAGAGATACTCGTTTTACTTTGACAGGTGCCCCTTACCCTTTACCTCCTGATAAGTGCTCTTTTCAACTAATGCACATCTTCCTTTGTTATAAGTTCCCCTTTTTCATTCTCATAATTGCCCCTTTTCATATCTGGTCAGTGCCTCTTTTCAGGTGCGATAAGTGCCCCTTTTTCCTTTCTAATAAGGGACCTATCCCTTTCATAAATGCCCCTTTTCACCTCTTATAAATGCCCCTATTAAAATCTGATGGGTGCCCTTTTTCTGTCGACAAATGCCGATTTCCCATTCTCATAAGTGCCCTTTTTCATCCCCGGTGAGTGCCTCTTTTTGTAGGTGTAATTAAGTGCCCAATTTTCACCTCTGATAATTACCCTTTGTACTTTGACACGTGCTCCTTTTCTTTTCTAATATGTGTCTTATCCCTTTCGATAAATGTCCCCTCTTCCTATATCATCATTAAACGCGCCCCTAATTTCGAGCGACTAAGAGCAATTTCCCCACTCGCTCGCTACGCTCGCTCGCATTTATAGATGATATAATTATGTTACTTATATCAAAGGTCTTTTCAGACCTCCGTTATGAGAAAGTGTTTATAACCCCATCAGGATTGGTATTTTTCCATGCAATTTTTCGCAATGCGAACTCACAAATCTTAAAAATTTTCCGCGCTCGCAAATGAATTTTCAGACCATCACACCCAACTGCAAAGTATATCTTGTATGGTGTATAAAGAGAAACAAATATTGAAATCATCCCTGATAATGTAATCACAATGTAGGGGAATATGCCAATGTCTAAAAAATTGTATATTTTCGCTTGAGATTTCCCTTTGTAGGTGCCCTTTTTGTTCTCCAGAAAGTGCCTTTTTTATTGGTGCCCCCACTTTGGAAGTCGCTCCACCGCCCCTGAACTCTTACCTAACGTTAAACAATCGTAGACCTAAATCCTAAATGTATTATATTTGGCGAAATAAAGCCCGGAACAATTTTCGCCGGCGCAAATGTAGGATCACTTACTTTTTTTATGTAGGCTACTTGGCTATATACAATCGAACAGAGAATTGAAGGAAAAAATGAATTTCAAACGATTTATAAGTCAATGCATAAATGCTCTACATGATGAATATCACATTCTGAAAAATTATCGTTAGACGAATAAAAGTAATTTATTAGATTACAGATTTTATTCAATTTTATTCTGAATAATATGCATAATGTGAAATAATGGTATCGACATTACATAGCAATAATCCGAATACAAGTGTTTTTATAAACATTATCTATTTGGCAACAGCAGGAATACAGAAAGAAGAAAATAATCAGGATAACCATCGCATCCAGAAGGGAGGGGATATAGTTATCCAAAGTAAAAATATGCAAATAATTATATACACGTGTGTGCCCCTACCAAACTTTCATTAAAAAAACAAATGAGTTGTTGTCGTTGTTGTTGTTGTTACTTGCTTGCTTGCTTGTCAAAGATGTGAACATCCCCAGTTCCAATTCCTATATCCGCCACTAATGCTATTTTTCTTCAGACAAAAACGAAAAAGAGAAGGCAAGAATTATATATGTACATAAATTCCGATTAGAAATTGCTTTAAAGTGCGATGTAACGGTAAAAAAAATCAATTGTAAATTACACACTTGAAGAATTTTGAATGGGTGTTGAAATTTTGAGGGGAAAGTGCTCGATTTTTTTCCTCCTGCTCTTCAAAATATTGTAGAGTATTGTATTGGTTTATTAAGATAAAAATCATCGAACATGCAGTAGATAGCAGAAATTGTTCAATTTACAGAGTAAAAAGTACATGGCATAAAATTACATTGATAACACATTAAAAGATATAGAAAACTTTAACAAAATTGTGTATATTTATATAAAATGTATAAGTTTCATTTCTAATTTAAAATTGCCATTTTTGTGAATAAAATAGAAATTTGGTAATTAAAGTATTTACAGGTTTATTGCAACAATGACAGAATATGAATTCGACTGATTGATTTATGTATACAAATTATGATTAATAAAAGACCGTTTTAGAATGAACATCAACTATATACACGTTTTCACTCAAAATGAAGTTTAATTCCGTCCCTGTTTCAGCAGCACCAACGAGACCGACCCCAGACCTATTACAGCCAGACAAAAATTACATTACCCCAAATGATAAAAAAGCGGTGTGGAGTCGGGCTGACTGAGAACTTATACGGTTGAATTCGCATAAAACCAATAATGATTATTTTTGATGGTACTGAGTAAGACAGAGAGTAAGGCACATTTAACAAAGCATTTACATGTGATTAAGGATATAAAGTGAAAAAGTTAAACAAATCTTTATACGAAGTTGTAATTAACTTGTCAAATCCTCAGTTTGAAGAAAAAATATTAACACCCAGCAATGTAGCCGGCAGCTCTATGGGATATGCTTAAAATGTAGAAAATTATACTTAAAGGGAAATCCAACCTTGATAGCAAACTTGTCTAGAATAAAGCAGAAAAATCGCAGAAGCATGCTGATGAAAGTCTAAATGAAATCTGACAAAAAATAAGTAAGTTACGAATTATTGAAAGTTGCAATTACTATAGGTATGGGCTCTTCAAATTTGCTGAATTGATAATGTCTATGTGATGTAGTGGCGTACAACTTTCCCATGACTAAAATTTCTACTTTTCATAAATGTATGATTCGGGATGGTCTGTTCTTTTTTGAGGACCTGTAATAATGTACTCTCCATGATATATTTTGAGTAGTGCCCCGAGGGTGAAGGCACTTGGAAGAAAAACAGAAAGAAGTGATATTTTTTGTACGCGACAAACGGGAGAGTAATCCGTCACTACGTCACAATCCACTGACAAAATTGACGATTTGAGATTCGCACAGATTCAAGATTCAAGATTCAAGATATTTTATTTTCATGTAAAAAATACATAAAATTTTTCTTCGGACTTATATAAGTGCTATACATGTACATAAATATATAAATACAGACAAAATAATCACATTTCAAACATAACATTTAACAATCATCACAGTTTTAAAAAGGTTGCATTAAAAGTAGTAATCTCATATTTCAAACTTTCGCCATTCTGTTTCTCTGATTTTTATGCTTTCATTCAAATGAACTTATTAAAAGGGTTGGATTGCCCTTTAAACAAGAAAACATGCAGTATAGATCTAGGTCCATTTCGAAATGAATAAAACTTAGGATAACTTTAGGAATTATATATGACTTGTTTAGGATATAAGTACAAGCCCTAAGCCCTAGTCATAATGTGAGCAATTTTTATTTAGCCAACCATAAATATACCATCTCGGTTGCTTATCTCCGTAGGCAGAAATTCAAGTAGAATCTCAACAATCTGATATTTCATGAAGAAAAACTGTTCTGATTTTCCAGATTCCTTTTCTGGTCCGCCACTGTCCTGGTTCGCTATTTTACCGTTCAACTGGCGGACCGCTTCTATCAGTAGCCTTTTACCACAATTCCGCTCATCATTACACGTCTTATGATTATGTATTCACGAAAATATGATGTATATTTATCATCAATTGACTCGTGATGATACGAATTAATGCAGGCTTTACACTGTCCTAAGCAACTCCAAAGCTATCCTCATAAAAAAATTCATTAAACTATTTTTAAAAAAGACACACTATTTTCATTAAACATAACATTTTATTTGACACGAAATTCATTTTGTCAGAAGTATAAAAACGAAAAAAGTAAAATTAATTTTCATTTTATATACAAAATTTAATGTTCTTATTTCACTACATCTCTTGACAGCTTAACAACACACCTTTTCATTGCGACAGTGCATTACACAATAATGTCTGTTTACGATTTTTGTGACTGAAATTACAAGCAGGATATTTAACGACCAGGCTTTTTTGGCTTTTTTGGCTTTTTTGGCTTTTTGGCTTTGGGGTCTTCAATTCATCTTTAAAATATTTGTCAAGCTCCTCCCATTGATCAGTGTTCAATTCTACAGGTGACTCCGAGAGTTTTCCACCGATGAGCTGCAGAATTGATTTTCTGAATGTTCTTTCTTGATTGATTTTGAAAGATTCCATCCTACTTTTTAGTCTTTCAGACGAGAGTTCAGCAGATTCAAAGTCATGAGCGATCACACCCACCTTACGGCGACCTAAAAAAAAAAACAGGATACACATGATTTAGGTAAATAAGCTTTGTCTGTCATTTTGCAACTGAAAGCAGCCCATATACCAAACGAGTCTTACAAAAAAAAAACCAAAATATAAAGTATTGTAAGTTACAATACTTTATATGTTGGGGGTTTAAACTAGTTACAGTAATTCACGCATTATTATGCCTGCATTAATATCCCTTTGATAGTAACATACAGTAACAACCACCTCTTCAGACATCGGGGTGCTCTCTGTCACATTGTACCCATACACGCCTATATGGATGGAAAGTTTAAGTTGTGAACTAATAGACCGGTTTACGAACTTATTCACATTTATGGATGTCTCTTTCCTGGGGACCTAGTGACGAGTTATTAACATTGTATTAATTAATTAACTACAATACTTGGAATCCAGTCTGCATACATTCCTTGTTGCTATGTCAAGAACAACCTTTATTTAAAAAGTATCAACAAAATTGGAATATGATAGTTAACCGGTCTGTTACTTCTGCTGTAATATATGTTTCTCCCTTCATAGGAATTTCTTTTTTTCTCTTCCAGCCATTGATAAACATTTTTACAAAACAAAATAACAATTGCCATTAATGTATGCATGGAGAAAAATGCCGGTGAAAAAAAGAACAAATAGTAATCGAGGGTGCATAATTCAGCTTTCAAACCACATGTGCATTGCTGTAAGATCTAAAAACATTTCATAACTTAATTGGGACAGATCTCATTGTACCGAAGTCATTATAACAATGCCTAGAGGATGCGGAACAATTTTAGAAGCAAGTTGCTCAAATCGAAGTGCCCGACGGCATTGACTTTATGCATAGAAACTTTCATCTATTTCTTATATGAATGGGGTCAATTTCCCACTCCCCCGACCAAATGCCTAGGTCATGCTTAGCGAAAATACATATAAATGACATTTTGTCCTATATTTACTTTCTCATTATAGAGTACCGAAGTGTGACGTCATATTAGCCAAGTTTTCAAGGTTGCTGGTTCAAAACAATTTTGTGCTAGACAATGGCGTGGTGATCACACCAGCGCCAAATATCGAATTTGCCCTGCTCCATCCCGTTGCTTGAATGATGTCGCGGTGAACCTCATGCGAGGGCTCTGTTGTTTGGAACCAGTAAACTGAACGCCCGGGGTCACTCGCATACCAAAGTGGTATGCGTGCTCGTCACAGCACCTCAAAAACGGACCCTAAATGGCGTAATCAGTGTAGAAAATTTCGCCCCTTATCGGCGTACGGTTCTGTAAATCTCACCCCTAAATAGCGTAAGAAACTAAAATTGACCCCTAAACGGCGTAAACTCTTAAATGACCCCTAAATGGCGTAAATTCTAAAAACAACCCCATAAATTGTGCAACACACCTACACAGTAATTAAGAAAGAATCCCAGGGGAAAGAGTTACATATGTGCCCCATGAAATTTACATGAAACATAATTTATTTCAATTTTGGCCTTTCATAATTAAAATCTTGCATATAAATATATATCGGAATGCATACAGAACTTTTACTTCAATGGGCCCCTTAATCCCCACCTTCACCAAGCTAATAGTGTAATGTTAATTTTCACACTGAGGCATCATAGATTATACACTCTGGAAGCTATGCTGGTTCTTCATGGCTAATAAACTAACATGGCTCAGTAAAAAGTGCTTAGCCAATTTTGAATTAGAAATTTCAAATTAAAAACTTACTCTATTGCAAACATACACAACAAGATTACTATGGCCGGCAGTGTTGTACCCCTATTACTCGGCTACACTGCGGGCTACACTGGCACCTACACAGAAGTAACAGTGTCGCTTCCTTAATTTGAAGTAGCTCTACTGCTACCTTGGAGTACCTGCAAACCCAGGTAATTCGAAGTCTTGGCGTAGAGCCCCGCGTAGAGACTAGAAAAATCAAGGGAAATATATCTCTTCGGAGGAACTAATTTTAAAGAGACATGGGTAGTATACACGCAAATAAATGTCGGCGCTGGCATGGCCGAAAAGTGACCCTAAACGTTGAACTTGAAGTTGAAAAAAGATACCCTAAACGTCGAAACTTAACCTGAAAAGCACCCTTTTTTCTAAAAACGTCGACGACGCCAAAAGGCCCAAAATCGACCCTTTTTTCGACTTTTTTTTAATGACGAGCACGCGTACCACTTTGGTATGCGAGTGACCCCACCAGTGGCGGATCCAGGGGGGGGGGCCCCCTCCCCTAGAAAAAAACAACAGGTAAAAACACCCTTTTTTGAAAAAAAGAAGTTGGGCCCCCTCCCCTGGCGCTCAAGGGGGGGGGGGTGGCGGTGGAAAAAAAATAACCCTTCCCGTAGGGAAAAAATATTTTCCGGTGCCCCAAAAAATAATTGTGGTCACTACCCCTGGCGCCCAAGGGGTGGCGGTGGAAAAAATTACCCTTCCCGGAGGGAAAAATTTTCGGGTGCCAATTTTTTTTTTTGCTCACTACCCCCACTGAGCGAAAAATCGACCGGCACGATTTTACAATTTCGCACGAAGTGGGCCCCTTTAGGCCCTCCCTGCCGCCGGCTGGATCCGCCCCTGACCCCACCCCGGGCCTGAACGACGAGCGAATATGACGTTAGCACTTCGGTACTTTATTCCCTTGACAAGTAATACTCATTAAATGCTAACGTATGTGTATATCGGTAATAATGTCGTATAATTATAGTGTCTACACGGTGCTAAGATGAATCACATCATCCATATTGCAGGAAGTCAATAGTAGATAGTGTGTAATCTTTAAAGGCTTCCATGGTGATTGTTTGAATTTATATTGCATCTTATTTTGAATTGTACATATTTTGTTATTTTTGTATGTGATTTTTATTATGTATGCACGGACTTGCAGAAGAACAGCCATTAGCTGAAGCAAGTGATCCCTGTTGAAATAAAATAAAATGAAATGAAATGAAAATGAAAATGATGACTAGTTGGTTTAAAATGGCTTTTATTTCAATGATGATAGGCGATATCATCACATATACGGTATCATGAAAGGGGATAACATATTTTTTTGCGATGTACTACAATAAATGTAGTTATGTTTATTTGACGAGATGGAGAGTTTGTGTTTCACTTTTAAAGAAACATTCTGTATAGTTTTTATTAAAAGAAACATTCTGTATAGCTCCTCTTTTTCGCCGTTACAAATCTTTTGTTGGAGAATGGGGGCAGAAATTAAAAAAAAAGGGTTTTATCTTACCTAGTTTTTTCTTGGCTTTTCGTAAGAAGCCATCATAAAGAGCATCTGTGACATTGGTGATTGAAAATCGTCTGTTGTTGATAGAATGACAGAGCAACATGTAGTAGTGCTTTTCCAGCTTCATCTTTGACATGTCACTAAGGTTGTACGGGAGTTGAACAAATTTAACTTCTTCAACACAATCTGTCATCTTGTCCCTTATTTCCTGGATAAGACCTGCCACGTTGTCTTGGCGACTCCCGCTGTACACAGCCACTTTCACTTTCCGATCGGAAGACATTTCCTGTGTGCGTAAACATATTAAAGGGATAATAGTATTTATACATTACAACAATATATATGTATAAAGGATATTAATCCATTTAAATGGATTAGTTATGTTAATCTTCACGTGACTATTGCGAGGTTTGTTACATATGCCACCACTTCGCACTCTTTGCAATGATGCTAAACGTTTAAATCACATGACCATTTTTCCTCAGAAAAATCAACGTATGGGCAGAGGGACAGGTTATAGGAACATTTTAGTAAATGATTTCAGTACCTGCATTCTGCTTTATAATCATTATTCACAATAAAAACCACAGTACATATACTACGATTCATTGTTGTATTTCCACACGGAATTGCATTTCCTTTCGATGGTACCATGGAGATGGGACATCGACGGCATATAGCTCCTCGTTCTTCTCTCTTTTGGTGATAGTAATTATGAGTACATAACAATTAATAACGATCGATGATAATTGATTGATGATTGATGATGGTAATGATTATAAAAATAGGAATAATAATTATAATTATATTAATAGTAATAATAGACCTTCTAACATTAATAACAATCTTGGGAGAGGATAGTCAAGGCGTCGCAATATTAATGCAGTTCGAAATTTATTAATTTAATCAGCGGTTTTCACTGTTTTTCTTGAGTAAAGAGATAAACTGTGCATGATATGACTATGAGACCAAACATGACGCACACAATACACACATGCAATATTACTACTGTTTCCTGTAATATATACTTACTTGATTTTATGTTCACGCTTCAAGGAGACCAGAGCGGTGTAAGGAAAACACAAGGCAAGGCGTCAAGTCAATTAAACGACAAGCTTAGCAAATATGTTTATTCCCGGAGAAATATACGTTACTCCATTGTTATCGTCATATTTTGCGTACGTCTTAACTATAATGCTATGTAGAGATGAATGCATTGTGCAGTTAACATGAGCGCGCGAGACAAACATGAACTCGGGGAATCCCAATACTAGTAGCTCATTCAGATCAGCATAACGTTCGCGTGTGTAATGTGCACATGAATGTACAGGATCAAAGGCCATGCCCCATTGAATTGCCTCACCCTACAACACTAATGGATCCCTGTATCATTCCTGTCTAATCACATGCATGGGTTGTTTTTAATTCCTTGTCTAAAAGAGTGTTTCGGGCGGGGTCTAGCAGGTTCATTATATAGGTGGGCTAAAATTACGTTAACACAATGCCTCACGGATCATTTGATCAATAACCATGAGAATCTTTTCCTCATTAGCAATTAAGACTTTGCAGTTCATATTATATTTAAACATCACGATATCATACTAGACCTGTAGGCTTGTTTCATATGAATACCATCTGTCAGACGAATGTTATCTGTCATGCTTAATGTTGCACACGAGGCCTCATTATTTTGCCTGACGCAGAAACGTTATTTTATGTGGTCTTAATTGGTGCAAAAGACGAGGGTGACGCCGTACACAAAAGATCACCAAATTAACGATTACTGCTAACATTACATTAAATTGGTAACATATCAAGAGTTATTAGCACAGGTAACAACATCATCAACATGACATCTCGTGTACGTGCCAGGGGCGGCGGAACGACTTCCAAATTGTGTGTGTGTGTGTGGGGGGGGGGACCAACAAAACAGGGCACTTTCTGGAGAAAAAAAGGGCACCAACAAAGGGAAATCTCAAAGCGAAATAACAATTTTTTAGACATTGGATATACCCCTACATTTAGATTACATTATCAGGGATGATTTCAATATTTGTTTCTCTTCATACATCCTACAAGATATTGCTTTTGAAAGCAGCATAGTTTGCAGTTGGGTGTGATGGTCTGAATAATTATTTGCGAGCGAGCCTTCTTAAGATTTATGAGGTCGCAAAGCGAAAAATTTCATCTTATAAAGAGGAAAAACTCAATCCTGATGGGGTTATAAGCATAGGCCTATTCTCTTAATGGGAGACTGAAAAGACCTTTAATAAGTATTAAGTAACATAATTATATCATCTATAAATGCGAGCGAGCGAGCTTTAGATTGCTCTTAGTCGCTTTAAATTAGGGGCACGTTTAATGATGAGAGGAAAAGGGGAGGCTTATCGAAAGGGATAAGACACTTGTTAGAAAAGAAAAGGAGCACGGGTCAAAGTACAAAGGGTAATTATCAGAGGTTAAAATGGGGCACTTCTTATACCTGAAAAGAGGCATTCACAAGGGATGAAAAAGGGCACTTATGAGAATGGGAAATGGGCATTTGTCGACGGAAAAGGGGCACCCATCAGATTTAAATAGGGGTATTTATAAGAGGTGAAAAGGGGCATTTAAGAAAAGGGGCACGTATCATTTTTAAATGGAAAATTATCAGAGGTGAAAAGGGGCATTTATCGCACCTGCAAGGGGGCACTGACCAGAATGAAAAAGGGTCACTTTTAATAAAGGAAAATGTGCATTTGTTGAAAGAAAAGGGGCACCGATCATATTTTAATAGGGGAATTTATCAGAGGTAAAAGAGGGCTTTTATGAGAAGGGGGAAGTAGCTCTTATTGAAAAGAAAAATAGATAAACGGGGCACTTATCAGAGATGAAAAGGCGTAATTATGAGAAGGAGAAGGGGCACTTATTAGAAGGAAAAAGAGCATTTATTAGAAAGGAAAAGGTGTATGGTTCAAAATAAAAGGGGCAGTTATTAGAGCCCAAAAGGAGTACCCATCATAGATGAAAAGGGGCACTCATCAGAGATGAAAGGGGCACTTATCAAAAGTGAAAAGAGGCACTTCTCGAACCTGAAAAGGGGCACTCACTAGAGATTAAAAAGGGCACTTATGAGAATGGAAAATAGACTTTGCTCGAAGGAAAATGGGAACTTGTCGAAGGAAAAGGGGCACTTATCAGAGGTAAAAAGGGGAAGGGGCACTTTTCCTATGTAAAAGGGGGCACTTTTGGGGGAAAATGAAAAAGTGGGCGGGGGGGGGGGGCGCCGCCTCTGTTGTGTGCAACAGCCGTGTAGAAGCGGTTAATTATCATAAAAATGAGTTTAAAAAAAAAACTTTTGTTCTAAGTTGACAGAGAACTATGCATCTCTTGATGCAGTTATTAACGGTAAAAGAGCATTTGCTTCTTTTGTTGGAACGCAGAGCAATAGGGGATTGGGATATGGATTTTTTACTCATTAAGCATAATTATACAGTTTGATCTTTTTTGTCAAATGAGAATTAAGTACAAGCAGCGAAGGAGCCTAGAGGGAGAGGGAGGGGGAGAGGCTAACGAGCGTTCCTGTTTTCAAATCGAGAAAATGGAATAGAAAAATTGACTCGTCGAAGTCATGAATACCCCTCATGGATTCTAGTCAATGCCTCTTCTGATGTTAATGCCCCTCCTTCATCTGATGTGCCTTCAGTTTATATAATTTTTCATGACCAAAACACATTCTGAAAATGATCGTTAGACAAATAAGAGTAATTTATAAGGGTACAGATTTTATTCAATCTGAATAATATGCATAATGGGCAATAATGGTATCGACATTACACAGCAATAATCCGAATACAAGTGTTTTTTTAGAACGATCATCTACTTCGCAACCGCAGGTATACAGAAAGAAGAAAGTAATCATCATGATCATCGAATCCAGGGGTGATCCATCTAGGGGAGGGGGCATCGTTACCCAAGATAAAAATATGCAAATATATACACGTGTGTGCCCCTGCCAAATTTTCATTAAACAAAAAAAAATAGTTGTTGTCGTCGTTGTTGTTGTTGTTGTTACTTGCTTGCTTGCTTGTCAGAGATGTGAACATCCCCAGTTCAAATTCCTGTATCCGCCACTAATGCTACTTTTCTTCAGACAAACAGAAAAGGAGAAGGCAAAAATAATATATGTACATGAATTCCGATTAATTATTGCTTTAAAATGCGACGTTACAGTAACAATATCAATTATAAATTACATACTTGAATTTTTTTGAATAGGTGTATGTATTTTGAGGGGGAAGTACTCGATGTTGTTCTGCTCATCAGAATATGAATTCGACTGAGTGAGTCATAAATAAACATTATTATCATTAAAAGACTTTTTTTAGAATGAACATCAACTATATATACACGGTTTCACTAAAAAATGAATGAAAACTTATATCCGTCCCTGTTTCAGTCGCACTATAAAGGGACCGACCCCAGACCGATTACAGACCGATTTTTTTTTTTTTTACATAACCCCATATGTTTATAAAAAATGGTTTATTCTAAAACGGTGGAGTCGGGGTGGAGTATAGGTTTAGCGGTGGACTGAGAAAATACAACATATACGGTTGAATTCGCATTAAAAAAAAACCAATATTATACTGGATGGTACTGAGTAAGTCTAAGAGTAAGGCACATTTAACAAAGCATTTACATGTGATTTAGAAAATTAAATGGAATAGTTTAACAGATTTGTATACGAAGTTGTAATTCATTTGTCAAATCCTTAGTTTGAAGAACAAAAATTAACACCCGGCAATGTAAGCAGCTCTATATAATAATATGCTTAAGATGTAGAAAATTATACTTAAACGAGAAAACAAGTCATGCAGTTGATCCATTTTAAAATGAATAAAACTTAGGATAACATTAGGAATGATAAGATGACTGGTTTAGGATGCAAGTACAATTCCTATTCATAATTTGAGCAATTTTCTTTAGCCAACCATAACTATACTGTCTCGTCTGTTCATCTCCTTAGGCAGAAATACAAGTAACGATCTGATATTTCATGAAGAAAACCGGTTCTGATTTTTCAGATTCCTTTTCTTGTCCGCCACTGTCCTGGTTCGCTAACGGGTATTATCTACCGTTCAAGTGGCGGACCGCTTCTATCAGGAGCTATTTTCCACAATTCCGTTCATTATTACACGTCTTATGATTATGCATTCACGGAAATATGATGAATATTTATCATCGATTTATTGACTCGTAATGATACGAATAAATGCACGTAAGATATGGCATCAGACAAAGTCCACCCCACTCTCGGTGTAAAATGTTTCTTGTGGGCCACGGTCCAGGGATATATTAAGTGATCAAACGGGAAGTTGAGTAAAAAAAGGAACAAGTAACTGTTGTTTCCTTTTCTGTCATTATCGAGAATAACATTCCTAGCTTTACAATGAATAAAGATATGACTCAATTTGCCTGCAAATATTCTGAAGGCTGTTTGGTATAAATAGGCTACTTACAATGATGTCGAACAAATTTGTTTTAAAAAGTAGGCTTATACAGGAAACGATGAAACTCTATACCTTTTCGTCTAAACGCTTTACACTGTCCTATAGAAACTAAGCAACTCCAAAACTATCCGTATAAATTCATTAAACTATAAACAAAGACACACTATGTTTTATTATACATAACATTTTATTTGAAACTTAAATGTTCTTATTTCACTACTTCTCTTGATAGCTTAACAACACACTTTTTCATTGCGACAGTGCATTACACAATAATGTCTGTTCAAGATTATTTTTTGTGACTGAAATTACAAGCAGGATATTTTACGACCTCTTTGGATTTGGGGTTTTCAAGTCATTTCTGAAATATTTCATTAGTTCTTCCCATTGACCATCGCTTAGCTCTACAGGTGATTTCGACAGCTGTCCACCGATGAGTTGCAGAATTGATTTTCTGAATGTTCTTTCTTGACTGTTTCGGAAAGAGTCCATCCTCCTCTCCAGTCTTTCAGACGAAAGTTCAGCAGATTCAAAGTCATGAGCGATCACACCCACTTTGCGGCGACCTAAAAATAAAAAAATGGATACACATGATTTCAGTAAGATTTTTGTCATTTTGCAACTTAAAGCAGCCCATACACCAAACGAGTCTTACAATACTTTATATATATATATATATATGTATATATTTTTTTTTTTTTTTTGGGGGGGGGGGTTTAAACTTGTTAAAGTAATTTACGCATTTACTATATGCCTGCATTAATCTCTCTTTGATAGTAACACACCACAAAATTGCTGTTTACCGTGATAGATAGGAACAAAGACGTATTTGGTGGGGTGGGGTGGGGGAGCTAGGAATAATGAAATTCATATGCGGGCAACCACCTCTTCAGACATTGAGGTGCCCCCTGTCACATTGTACCCATACACGCCTATGGATGGAAAGTTTAAGTTGTGAAATAATAGACCGATTTACTAACATATTATGGATTTTTCTTTCCTAGTGGACCTAGTGACGAGTTACCGTTAACATCTTAGTAATGAATGAACTACAATACTCGGAATCCAGTCTGTATACATTACTTGTTGCTATGTCAAGAACAACATTTTTGTTAAAAGTATGCACACAATTTTAATATGTTAGTTATCCGGTCTATTCTGCTGTAATATGTTTCTCCTTTCAGGGAGTCCTTTTTTCTCTTCTTTTCTTCTAAATTGACCATGATCATAGCCATTGATAAACATTGATACACAACAAAAGATCAATTGCCATGCATGTATGCATGGATAAAATACCGGTGAAAATAGAACAAATAGTAATCGAGGGTGCATAATTCAGCTTTCACATCACATGTGCATTGCTGTAAGATCTATAGACATTGCATAACTTGGGACGGATCTCATTGTACCGAAGTTATTATAACAATTAATGCGTAGAGGATGCCGAACAATTTAAAAAGGAAATTGCTCAAATCGAAGTGCCCAACGGCACTGACTTTATGTTTTTTTTTCGATAAGCCTCCCCTTTTCCTCTCATCATTAAACGTGCCCCTAATTTAAAGCGACTAAGAGCAATCTAAAGCTCGCTCGCTCGCATTTATAGATGATATAATTATGTTACTTAATACTTATTAAAGGTCTTTTTAGTCTCCCATTATGAGAATAGGCCTATGCTTACAAATCTTTTGTTGGAGAATGGAGGCCGAAATATAAAAAAGTGTGTTATTTTACCTAGTTTTCTCTTGGCTTTTCGTAAGAAGTCATCATAAAGAGCATCTGTGACATTGGTGATTGAAAATCCTTTGTTGATGATGGAATGACAGAGCAACATGTAGTAGTGTTTGTCCAGCTTCATCTTTAACATGTCACTAAGGTTGTACGGGAGTTGAACAAATTTAACTTCTTCAACGCAATCCGTCATCTTCTCCCTTATTTCCTGGATAAGACCTGCGACGTTGTCTTGCCCACTCCCACTTTCACTTTCCGATCGGAAGACATTTCCTGGGTACATAAATATATTAAAGGGATAATAATAATAGTAATTATATTACACATTAAAACAATATATATGTATAAAGGATATTAATCCATCTAAAAGGATTAGTTATGTTAATCTTCACATGACTATTGCGAGGTTTGTTTCATATGCCACCACTTCGCACTCTTTGCAATGATGCTAAACGTTAAAATCACATGACCATTTTTCCTCAGAAAAATCAACGTATGGGCAGAGGGACAGCTGGGTTATAGGAACATTTTAGTAAATAATTTCAGTACATGCATTCTGCTTTATAATCATTATTCACAATAAAAAAAAACAGATTACATAGTACATACATGTACTATGATTTATTGTTGTACTTTCACACGGAATTGCATTTCCTTTCAATGGTACCATGGAGATGGGACATCGACGGCATATAGCTCCTCGTTCTTCTCTCTTTTGGTGATAGTAATTATGAATACATAACAATTAATAACGATCGATGATGATTGATTGATGATGATTGATGATGATAATGATTATAAAAATAGGAATAATAATAATAATATTATTAATAGTAATAATAGACCTTCTAACATTAATAACAATCTTGGGAGAGGAGAGTCCCGGCGTCGCAATATTTTAATATAATTCAAAAATTTAATCAGCGGTTTTCATTTATATTATCTTTATATTAGTAAAGAGATAAACTACTGTGCATTATGAGACCAAACATGACGCGCACAGTGCACACATGCAATATTACTACTGTTTCCTGTATATACTTACTTGATTTTATCTTCACGCTTCAAGGAGACAAGAGCGGTGTGAGGAAAACGGTACAAGGCAATGTGTCAAGTCAATTAAACGACAAGCTTAGCAAATATGTTTGTTCCCAGAGAAAATATACGTTACTCCTTTGTTATCGTCATATTTTGCGTGCGTCTTAACGTACAATACAGATTAATGTATAGTGCAGTTAACATGAGCGCGCGAGACAAACATGAACTCGGGGAATCCCCAGTAGCTCATTCAGCATAACTTTCGCGTGTGTAATGTGTGCGTTCCATGCACACGAATGTTCAGGGTCAAAGGCTATACCCCTATTGCCTCACGCTACAACAATAATGGTCCCAATATCATTCCTGTCTTATCACATGCATGGCCATGGGTTTTTAAAAATTCCTTGTCTAAAAGAGTGCTGCGGCTGGAGTCGAGCAGGATATATAAGTGGGCTAACATTACGTTAAAACAATGCCTAACTGTTCATTTAATCAATAACCATGATAATCTCTTCCTCATTCAAGACTTTGCCGTTCATATTATATTTAACATCACGATATCACAACCTGCATGTAGGCTTGTTTCATATGAATGTAATCTGTCAGTGAGCGAATAATGCTTAATGTTGCATACGAGGCCATATTATTTTGCCTGACGCCGAGGAACGTTAATTTATGTGGTCTTTGGTGCAAAAAACGAGGGTATAACGCCGTACAAAAATGACCACAAAATTAATGAACACTGCAAACATTACATTAAATTGATGACATATCAGGAGTTATTAGCTAATGCAGGTAACAACATCATCAACATGACATCTCGTGTGCGACATCCATGTATAGAAGCGGTTAATTATTAAAAATGCGTAACACAAAAAACTTTTGTTCTAAGTGGACAGAGGACAATGCATCTCCAGACGCAGTTCCGAACTGTAAAAGAGCATTCCCTTCCTTTGTTGGAACGCAGAGCAAAAATTATAGGGGATTGGGATATGGAATTTTTAGCTCATTAAGAATAGGCTATACAGTTTGATCTTTTTTTGTCAAATGAGGGTTAAGTACAAGTAGCGACGGAGCCTAGAAGGAGGGGGAGGGGGTATATAGAGGCTAAGGAGCGTTCCTGTTTTGAAATCGAGAAAATAAAATAGAAAATTGACTCGTCGAAGTCATGAATACCCCTCCTGGATTCTAGCCAATGCCTCTTCTGATATAAAGCCCTTTCTTCATCTGATGTGCCTTCAGTTTATACTTTTCATGACGAAAACATATGCCTTTCTGTAACAGTTAACTGCTGTTATGCGCTTTTTCATGTGTAACACAAAATAACAAGCACTCCAACAAGCAAACACTCAAATAAATCCTTTTTTCCCCCAAAAGTAAATGAGTACGTATTGCAACAGTGGCTGTCATTATATTTTCAGTTTTATAACATTACACTAATATACAAGAAGGCAATGATTTGTTCAACATCAAAGATAGTAACATTTGAATGGAGATGCAAACTGATATACTAGCGAGTTGCTCTGAATGCATGAGTACAGCAGGAAAATCGTAGAAACAGACTGGCCAGTGAAAGCTTGAATAAAATAGTACAGCTCTATATAGTTAAAAATTTGAGATCAAAACACATTATGTGAAGTACTGGTAATGTCACTATGATGTATGGTGAGGGTATTCTGCAGATCGATGAGAATGCTACATGATACATTAAAGGTAATGAAATGGTACAGCAACATAATGTATTTTATTAATTGGAATTTTTTCTGTTATCATCTATCAGTTAAACCATAATCAAATTATTTTTTCATGACATATTAAGATGACATGATTATAACATATCTGCCTATACATATATACATTGACAGATTAAAAGGGGAAGTCCATCTTGATATTAAGTTGGTTTTAATAGAAGCAGAAACAGTAAAGGAACATGTCGGTGAAAATTTGAGCAAAACCGATTAAAAATATGAAAGTTATGAATTTTGAAGTTGCGATCAATCAAACGCTATAAATTGGCAACTATGTGACGTATCTTGCGAGGTCCCCTCCCATGTGCTCTGTACTATTGATTCAGACATTTCTATTTTTGCCCTAAAGAAAATTTCCGATCATACATGCGCCCTAAATATATTTGTTGCAAATATACTTGTATACAACCACTGTAAGAACAAAAAAATCTATTCCGTCACCAATAACTACGAAAATGAAAGTTTAAGAAATTTTCTGTAAAGAGCAAATTGGAGAGGACCTCGCAAGATACCCCACAGAGTTGCTAACTTGTATTTGTTTAATAGCAACTTTAGAAATTCATAACTTTCCTATGTTCAATCGGATTTTACTCAAACTTTTACTGACCTGTTTCTTTCATTTTTCTGCTTCTATCAAAACTAACTTAATATCAGGGTGGACTTTCCCTTTAAGGAAGCTACCGGCCCGCTAACCATTTTGGAACCCGAGAATTATACCCTATATGTGTTATCATAATGATAACAATTTCTTTTAAAACATTAAACATATCAATGCACTTTACCGGAATGAAATTAGAATATTTCAGTGCCAAGTACAATTTCAGATTACACAAGCAGTATTCTCTGGTCCTTTGAATATATATCTTAGTGCGGCTCAGTTTCAGGATGTTTATAACTTTCATCGACGAATGCCACTAGATAAATAGAATACAAAAAGAAGACGAAGAAGTAGAAGAAAAACAACAATATACACACTTTCTGTCAGGAGTTAGTACAGAAAAAGAAAATATCCTGATTACTGAATAAGCTTGATAAAATAAATTTAACCCCCCTCCCAAAATCACACTCCTGAAATTTAACCTAAACAAACTATTAAAAAAAAAATTATTTTCGAGTGACAAGAGCTAGGCCCGCCCCGTTTTTGCTGCACGTGTGCACGTTTGACGTATTTTGATGCGATACTGGAGAACTGCACGCTGTGACTATGTCCTATTTGCAGGCCAAAAAAAAGAAAAGATTAAATTCCAACGGCATTTGAAAGATAATACTAATTAAGAATTTCCCTCAAAACGAAAGGGCTTGAAAATGTCTTTAAGAGGGAAAATAACGACCATTAGTTGTCGAATCGACTTTAGTGATTGCAATCACTAAAGTAATAGTCAGATTTTCAGACCCTTGTACCGAATGGTCGTACATTTTGTGCTGCGCAAAGATTCAATCAGTTTAATTTTGGCCATTACAATTGGGTTATTGAAGTAGACAAATGCTCATGTACCCTTTACAGCTCATTTTATGTATGTTATTACCAAAGAAAAAAGAAGTCAGTCAGTCACTCAATAGTGTCTGACAGTGAAGTCTAGAAACTAAACGGGTTACCTTGCATAATTTGAACATTAGGACACTGCTAACGTTTAAATTTCACAGATTGGACATACGTGACATATTCTTAATTCCTGCAAAGTTCTACAGAAGTTGATGTTGGCTGCAAATGGGACATAGTACCTTTAAGCTAAGCAGTAGCGACTGTGTTTCAGGAAATGTGATCTGTTTCTTCTATACTGTCTTTCTCTTCAAAAGCAACTGCGGTATGATATTACTTTTGTGGTTTTCGCTTCTGTAGATTAGGCACTCATGCCATTACTGTCATCTCCGTTGATAGTGTAAGGGCCGGTACCATCATGACGAACATTGTAAGCAAGGCATCCCACATCTTGGCGAGGCCTACAACATGGACACATCTTCATGCAGCATAGGAAACATGGAAGGCATAAAATGCATCTTCGTCTCCTTAGGCAAACTTCTGCAGCCTCTTCAGGCGGGGGTGATGAAGCAAAACGAAAGAATTGTTTGAGTTCGTCAAGTTGATCTTGATTAACCTCTACGGGAACCTGATTGAGACGACCACCGATTAGAACTACGGAAGAACTCGTAAATGTTGTCTCCTGTGTGTTACGGAATGATTCCATCCGAGAAGTCAGGTTTTCTCCTGTGCGTGCCTCCTCAGGAAAATCATGGGCGATCACCCCAACTCTGCTCTTCCCTATGCAGAAAAGTTAGAAAGAGAAAACAGTCCGTGGTGAAGATTACGACGGGACAATAAAATGAGAGAAAAAACATAACGCCTTATAATGTTCCCAAAAATGCACTTTGGGGCCCATGCAGAAACATCACTCAGTAGTGCATGTCTAAAGGCGCATTGACTTCCGATGATAGAACTGTACTTCAAGAGATACTGTAGATCTGAAATGTGGGTTGGAGAATGCCTGAATATTCTGGCTTGTTTTTCATTGATAACTATATATTAAAAAACATTTGCAACCACTGGCTCTCGTGAGTGCATGCTATATGATGATAAAGCACATATCATACTTTTTCCTGCACAATTTCATCTTAAAAGAGTATATCGCTTCACTAAAAACAGAAAAGTGTTGACAGAAGCACTTTACTTGGAAGAGCCGAGGGATGACAATGCTTTACAAATAGTTACTATTTATATTTTTGGATGCAACGGTGTACACCTTGCTTTCAGCATGATTATATGGTTTTATTTACCATTTTCGTGACTGAAAAACTCTACTGCTCCCCACCCTTTTAAAGGGAGTTGGTATATAGGGAACACTTTTATGGACAAAAGTGTGCTTAAACTTGACCTTTAAGTGAACTCACCCACATACTTCTTGGCCTCCGGTAAGAAACCATCATATAGAGCATCAGTAACGTTGGTGAGTGAGAATCGCCTGTTCTCAATAGAATGACAGAGAAGTAGAACATCTATTCCTCTGAAATCAAACGCATTCATGTCTCGGATGTTGTAAGGAGACTCTGAAACCTCACGCTTCCTACGACGTCCGTCATGTCTTCTTCGATCTGCTGGATGAGGCCCTGCACGGTGTCTGAAAGGCTGCCACTGCACACGCACACATCTACCTTCCTCACAACTAAGTATTGTAGCTGATAAATGAAATTAATTATAAGGACTGACTTTTTACATTAGGTATCATTTTAGGTGAAGCAACTACTGGCTTATGATTATTATTATTAGTAGTAGTAGTAGTAGTAGTAGTATTATTGTTGTTGTTGTTATTATCATTATCGTTATCATTATTATAACCATAATCATCATCATCATCATCATTACTATTATTATTATTTTTATTTGTATCATAATCATTGTCATTATTATTTCATCAATATCTCAGCTTGATTTATGCTGGTTATATCTTATTATCATACTGAGGGCATTCTACAAACTGTAGCCTTATAGGCCTCAAGTACTTTTCGTAAGAGTATTGCGGTACCAAGCAGACCTGCTTTCTGTCGGAGTCTATCTATGTGGTAACCCCAATCTTCTTCAGATGTTTAGGAAGATAGCTGGTGATCATGCCTAATGCACCAACAACCACAGGAACTGTCTTGATATCTTGATAATGAGTATCTTCTCAAAACCTTATATGAATCAATCTCTGTTACTCTTTAGATTAATCAATGAAGTTCTGAGAAGATATCATCTTAACTATCAAGAATAAATCATATTCTCACAATCACTTCATGAACAGAGGTAAGGTAAAATATTACAACTTTATGGGCAATTTTGTATTATTATTATCAAAATTATTATAATCTTCAGTATCATCATTATCATCATAATATAGAATATCTATAATGCGCCAACTCCACATGAACAATGTGATAATATAATTCTTGATTTTTTGCAATTCTTGTAATAGTACATAAAATGATATGAGGTCGTCAGAAACAAGAAGAATGGTACGAAGGTTGATAATAAACACAATGATTTAAGATTTAGAGAATTTTCTTATTCAAAATGGCCTTAAATTGTTCCGATGTATATGTTTTCTTTTACATAATCTGGAAGTTCAATTCAGAGCTCAAGCATTGCATGCTGACAGTCATTTTCACTACAGGCTTATCCTTTTGGAGAAACATTTCAGGAAACCAAGACGAATGAAGATTTGTATTATGTTGCTGTGTGTGAGCGAGGTCTTGTTGGCCATAATGTGCATTTCACATACTCGGAACCACGCAATGTACGATATCCTGCATACAACGCATAGACTATAAAGATTAATGCTAGGCGTTTCATGGAGAAAGGGAATCGTTAATGTGCTTACCGTTCTCCCGCTTTCTGTTGAACTCTCCGCCATATTGAGCTGAATTGATGTAATCTACAAGCTAACATTCCGTTTGAAAAATAATTTAGCTGAGACCAATGTCGTTTCCGGTTTCCGACCTATTCGTCACATAGGGATATCATGCTGTATGTAATACATGTAAACACCGATCGAATGTAAGGTATTTTCCGCCCCGCGTACAATATATCAAGTGTGTACTTTGAACTCGATCGGCATCCAAAGACAGTGCGACCCCAATGAAATCTGCTACATGTAGTATGATTTTTTTTCCAAAATTAAAAAAGTCAACCATAAAACCTGGGATTAACAAATCATAAATTTTTAACAGATTAATTTGTTCCAATTTTACATCCTACAACATTAATATGTATAATATTGGTGCAAAAGTCACAGGCGTACAAATCGGGGTAGCCTGGGGCTCAACATGAAATGGGTGACCACCACTTCATATTTCGGCAGCGAGAAGTGGAATATCATCTCTCTCCCTCCCTCCTCCATTATTTCTCCGTTCACCTCTCAAATTGACATTCATTTTCTTACTCTTACTCTATCTCTCCCTCTTCACTTTGATATCACGTGTAGTATTGGGATTTCTCGCTGACCTTGTTGGAAGAAAGTGCTTCCTATGTGCGCGACCCCAATGAAATCTGCTACATGTAGTATGATTTTTTTCCAAAATTAAAAAAAGTCAACCATAAAACCTGGGATTAACAAATCATAAATGTTTAACACATTAATTTGTTCCTATTTTACATCCTACAACATTAATATGTATAATATTGGTGCAAAAGTCACAAGCGTACAAGTCGGGGTAGCCTGGGGCTCAACATGAAATGGGTGACCACCACTTCATATTTCGGCAGCGAGAAGTGGAATATCATCTCTCCCTCCCTCCTCCATTATTTCTCCGTTCACCTCTCAAATTGACATTCATTTTCTTACTCTTACTCTTTCTCTCCCTCTTCACTTTAATAATGTATAAATTGATTTTATGAGGCTGAATTTACTCTCATATGAGTCAAACCTTGTTTTGAATATGTCCTTCTCTCTCTGCCTCCCTCTATCTCCATATAACTCTCTTTCCAAACTCTCCCCCGCTCTCTCTCTGTCTCTCTCTCTCTCTCTCTCTATTCCCCCCTTATACTGTGCATCTGCTTATTTTGCCGCATAGTCGATGATTCTTGTTACTACGTTTCTATCAATTTGTATTTTACTCTGTACTTTTTTGCATGATATATGTATGATAATTATTCAATGTAATTCAGCTCCTAAGCTACAGTTTAATTTTTAGTGTTAAAAAAAATACTTTCTACTTCGAATTATATATATTGTGATCCTTGTCTGCACTGCGAGCGAACGTTACATTTTGAGCAACCCCCTCCTTCAAAATACTGCAACGGTTTCTCAACATATCAGCGATTAACGTCTACAATTCATTTAATGTTAATATGACATGGTGTAACAACACAATCGTTGTTATTTCATTTCTTTTAATTTACTGGTTTGCGAATAGGGCCTATGGGTTGCTGATACCCATTTTACTTTATTGCTTAACACTTGGTACTTGTTATCAACGTAGCAGTGAATCTCATTCACTCTCCTATCCTTATCTTATTCCATATAGGCATTCACAACTCTCAAAAAGGTTCATGAACGCATCTGATGTTTTCCATATTTTTTTTATATCAATAAGTTTATTGCAGAACTTGAATTCATGCGATATGCAAAAGGTATGTGAACATCTGACTGACACACATTTCACATTTCCCACGTCAAAATATATAAAATAACAAGATGATGATATCATCACCTCTATTGTTTTGTTTATAGGCCTACCTTATGAACACAATGAAACATTAATATCTGTATAAAACACTGAATGAACTCTCTGTAGAAGCGATTTCAAAAATAAATCATTGAGTTCTGCTCGGAGTTTGAGAAAATACTACAAAATACAAGAAATAAGGATCCTCCATACAAGAAGAATTATTTTACAAATTTTCGCTCAAAGGGCTTTTTAAGGAATGATTTTATTGGACTCTGAAAATTGTTATGCGTCAAAATATGCGTTTCCTATCCCGATAAAATATAACAATCATGTTATATACATAGCTTATAGATTCAATTTACAGATGGAAATGATCAAATTGTGAATTTGCGTCCAACTTAGGCTTTATCCACTTTGGCACATAAATGAAATTTAATTCAACGTAAAAAGTAAGTATGTATAATATGCCTTCAGTTTAAGTATTTTACATTATATGTTGAAGTGAAATACTCGATACCAGATGGCCTTTATTTAGAACAGATCTTTACTTTCAGAATAATTAATTCGGGTGAACTAGATTGATTAACACTAAACATAGTATCTTTTCTAGTGAACCAAAATGACTTTCATTATTTAATTTGGTTTGCCACGCTTCATTGATTTCTGTATCATATTTTTGAACACAAATTTTCATACAACATGTAAGTATAGATCTGCTACATTTCCCCCTGAATAGATATATATATATATATATATACAATGTTTATATATGCCCGATTTTGGTAATAATAGAGTTTCGATTATAAATTATTTTAAAAACGAAAAGTATATTGCAGATTCGAATTGTAGAAATAATAAATTCACAAGAAAATGGTTTCAGTTCAAGAATTTGTTTACATAATATGAAATTTTTCTGTATTTTTTTTTTTCCGTGAATATCAGAAATGAATTATTGAAGATTTTGTTAGTTTTCTGTTAACTCAACAGTTCAACAATACTTGTATCTTGAGAAGCCAATTTTATTTATGTTATAAATGTAAATTTCCTTGAATATATATTTATTAATTTGTTTCAAATGAAAATCAATAAAATCCCTGTGGAGGGAAAAATATGGAAAATATGTATAAGTATACAATTATAAGAAAATTACAAATAAACCGATTACATATATGAACGTCAATGAGATATACGAGGGCTAAAGTCTAAGTAACACTAAATTCATTAATGTGTTTTTCTGCTCTGAAAATGTTTGTGTCAATAATATTTGTATATACATGTATACACTATTTTCTTCTGTGTTTTGCTCTGCTACTGTTACGAGTTTTTATTCATGATTGTTATTGCACTTTGTTGATGATATCATGATATAATGAATGGCAATCGATATATTACAGTATTAACACATGTTATAAAAATATGGCTTCAGTTTTAGGATGTCTATGGTTTTCGTCTACAAATACCACTAGATAAATATAATACAGAAAGAAGACGAAGAAAAGAAGAACAACAACAATATTCACACTTTCTCTCAGGAGTAAGTACAAACAAATAAAATATCCTGATTTCTTTATGTCCTGAATAACCTTGAGAAAGTAAAGTCACCCCAATCACACTACTAAAATTTACCCTGGACAAACTGAATTTTAAGAATGATTTTCGAGTGACGATATGCCCGCCCCGTGTTTTCTGCACATAATTATCATGTGCACCTTTAACATATTTTGATGCGATACTAGAGAACTGCAGACTGCAATCGACAGTTGGCTATACAGTGATGATTGTGTTTCAGAAAATGTGATCAGTTTCTTCTAATCTGTCTTTCTCTTCAACAGCAACTGCGGTATGAATTTACTTTCGTAGATTTCGCTGCGGTAGATGAAGCACTTATGTTATTATTAACATCTCCGTTGATTGTGAAGAGGAACCATAATCACAAGGAGTGTGAGCAAGCCGTCTCACACCTTGCCGAGGCCCACAGCATAGGATACATCGAAGGCATAATATAATTATGCCTTCAGGCGGGGGTGATGAAGCAAAACGAAAGAATTGTTTGAGTTCATCAAGTTGTTCTTGATTCAGCTGTACTGGAACCTGATTGAGATGACCACCGATTATAACTACGGAAGAACTCGTAAATGTTGTCTCCTGTGTGTAACGGAACGATTTCATCTGAGAAGTCAGGTTTTCTCCTGTGATTGTCACCTCAGTAAAATCATGGGCGATCACCCCAACTCTGCTCTTCCCTATACAGAAAAATTAGAATGAGAAAACAGCCCGTGATGAAGATTACGACAGGACAATAAAATGAGAAAAAACCCACACCGCCCTATAATGTTCCCAAAAATGCACTTTGGGGCCCATGCAGAGACGTCACTCAGTAGTGTCTAAAGGCATATTGACTTCTCAGTGATAGAACTATACTACAAGAACAGGCGCGGATCCAGGATTTCTTAGACGGGGGGTAGTGAGCACATTTTTTTTTTTTGCATCCGAACATTAGAAAATTGGAAAATCGCGCCGGACGAAAATTCGCTCAATGGGGGGTTGTAGTGAGCACTAATTTTTTTTGCTCCCGAAAATTTGAAAATCGCGCCGGTCGAAAATTCGCTCAGTGGGGCGACGGGGAGGGGGCACATGTGCTTGAACTTGGCTTTAAAGTGAACTCACCCACATCATTCTTTGCCCTTTTTAAGAAACCATCATACAAAGCACCAGTAACGTTGGTAAGTGAGAATCCCCTATTCTCAATAGAATGACATAGAAGTAGAACATCTATCCCTCTGAAATCAAACGCATCAATGTCTCTGATGTTGTAAGGGAGAGTCTGAAACCTCACAGTTTTGACGACATCCACCATGTCTTCTTCGATCTGCTGGATGAGGCCCTGCACGGTGTTCATTCGACTAATACTACAAACGCACACATCTACCTTCTTCTCTTCTCCTACATGTTCTAGCTGTAAAAGGAAATAACGGAATCAAAATCATTCTTCTAATAATTTATTTCATAAGTCCCATTATTACAGATTGAGAGAAACATCAAAATGACAACATTGTAATTTCCATGTGCTTTATTCAGATCATGAACACAAAATTATCTATCAAACGCATCCATGTCTCCAGTGGCGTAATAAGCAAAAACGTTTGGGGGGGGGGCAGAAGAAAAAAAATCCGCGTCACAATCCCTCTTAAATGTTACATGCAGGCTCCGCGGAACGTATTTCAAAGTGGGAGGGGGGGCTAAAGTATTTACGATCAGGTAGAGCGTAGCGTAAATTGGCGTGGGGTCTAAGGGGCAGAGTCCCCGGAAGGTCAGGGGTTCAGGCATTTAATTACGGTCAGATGAGCATATTTTGATACCTTATTTGTGACACTGGCAGGTCACTCATTGGCGTGGGGTCCAGGGTCCCATGAAACTCAGGGGTTTCGGGCATTTAATTACGATCAGATGAGCATTTAGGGGCCCTAAGGCGGGCCCCTGGATGGGTGGAGCCCCCGTAAGCTCAGGAGTTTGAGGCATTTAATTTTGGTCAGATGAGCATCCAGGGGGCAGAGCCCTCTGAAGCTCAGGGGTTTTAGGCGTTTAATTATGGTCAGTTCACTCAGTTGAGCATATTTTGATTCCTCATTTGTGACACTGGCAGGACACTAATTGGCGTCGGGTCCAGGGGGCGGAACCCCTAGAAGCTCAGGGCATTAAATTGCGGTCAGAAGAACTCTTGTTACAAAAACGAGTAGCGAAATAATGAAAGTTTTATCTCCAATACGAAGCATCTATTTGTTGAAAATAAATTCCTTAACTTTCACGATTTGTTTTCATTCCACCTAGAAATATTCATGTTAATGGTATTTGTGACCGAGGCTTATAGCCTCGGTTACAAATACCATTACGTTCTGCTACGAACGCCGTACGAACGATTTCAAGGCCATTTCGTAAGATCTTTTTAAGAAGGCCGTCCGATATCAGAGTTCGTAGACCGTTCGTAAATTCGCAAACTGGTCGATGGTCTTGTCCAAGATTTTCAACTTTTCAACTTTTCAACTTTTCAACTTCGTACGAAACCCTCTCTTCCTAAGGCGGCCGTACGAACGTCGTGAGAACATCGTAAGAACCACGCGAGATCTTCTTACATTTAGTAGGGTCTAGAGACAATAATATTCTAGAAGCCTCAAATTTTTACGATGATCGGAAGAACGTCTTAAGTTGTTCATAGAGGGCTCTTATGATTCGTATGGCCTTCGAACGAACGACTCCTGTTGTTCGTAAGGCGTTCGTAAGGTGCTCGTAAGGTGTACGTCCTCAATTAATGCAATTTATGCAGCGCTTATTTTGTAACCAGACAAAATATACATAAATATCGTAAAATCTTCTTACGAGTGACTTGAGAATGCCGTCAGTTACAAGTACGACCATCTTGCGAGAACAAAAACTCGTTAAATGGACCTAGGTCTGACGTAAAAAGAACTCAAGGCATTCTTACAAAAAAAAAACGAAAATTAAAACGGCGTTCGTACGAACTCCGTAAGAAGTCTCTATCTCTACGAATCTCTACGAACTCCGGAATTCGTACGAACAGGGAGATTCGTACGAACGCATCGTTCGTAATAGACATCGTAACCAATATCATCTTCCTCTAACCTGAACCAGGAGCGGATCCAGGGGGGCCGAGCGGGCCTTGGCCCTCCCCCCGCAAAAAAAAATAATAGAGAAGGAATGAAAGGGAAAGAAAAAAGGAAAAGAGGAGATAAAGGGAAGGAAAAAAGAGGAAGAAGAAAAGAAAAGAAGGGGAATATCAGTTGCACTTTTCCCGCCAACAAGTTGTGGATCGGGGGCAAAAGGCCATTGCCTCTCCCCCCCCCTCCCCCAAAAAAAAGAGAGAGAAGGAAGGAAAAGGGTAAGAGGAGAGCTAAAATTGAACAAAAAAGAGGAAGAAGAAAAGAAACGGGTGAAAAAAAAGGGGAGATCAGTTGCGATTAATCCCGCCAACAACGTGTAGGTCCGGGGGGGGGGGCACTGGCACTGGCGTACTGATGGGGGGCTAGGGGGGCAGTTGACCCCCCAAATAAAATCAAACGTGGTTTATTTATAATTCGATACCATTGATTTACAAATGTTGCTGAAATGCCATGATTTTCCGGGTTTTTTCTCTCATTTTCGTCCATTATGCCAGAGGCGGCACTCCTGGTAGTGTAATCACAATCATGACGATGTAGGGGTATATACCAATGTCTAAAAATGGTGTAGGTTTTGTTGATATCTCCTTTTGTAGGTGCCCCCTTTTCCCCAGGAAGTGCCCTTTTTGTTGGTGCCCCCTCCTTATTTTGAAAGACGCTCCGCCGCCTCTGCATTATGCTACTTGGTGGTGATAAGGATTTTGTTCTGACCCCCCCCCCAAAGTTTTTGCTCATTACGCAAGTGCCCGCTGGCGTACTGATGGGGGCTTGAATAGAATTCAAACGTGGTTTATATTTATAATTCAATATCAGTGATTAACACATTTTGCTGAACGACATAATTTTCGGAGTTTTTCCTCACTTTTTAGTAAATTATACTTTTTTTATGCGTTTGTTGGAAAATGACAAAATTCCTAAATTTACATTCAGGCAAGAAATATGCTTATTTAGAGGCCTACATGTCAGGGCCCGCGGAAAGGCGGGGCTTGGGAGCCTCGAGCCCCCCCCCAAAAAAAAGATTTTTTTTTTTTTGAAAAAAAAAATTAAAGACCCCACACCAATTAGTGTCCTGCCAGTGTCACAAATAAGGTATTAAAATATGTTCATCTGGCCGTAATTAAACGCCTAAAACCCCTTAGCTTCTGGGGGCTCTGCGCCCTGGAGCCAACCAATGGCCCTAAGGCGGGCCCCTGGATGCCCATCTGACCGTAATTTATTGCCTAAAACCCCTGAGCTTCCGGGGGCTCTGCCCGCTGGAGCCAACCAATGGCCCTAAGGCGGGCTCTTGGATGCTCATCTGACCGTAATTTATTGCCTAAAACCCCTGAGCTTCCGGGGGCTCCACCCCCTGGACCCCACGCCAATTAGTGACCTGCGAGTGTCACAAATTTAATATGGTATCATTATGCTCATCTGACCGTAATTAAATGCCTAAAACCCCTGAGCTTCCGGGGGCTCTGCCCCCTAGACCCCATCTAGGGCTCTAAGGCGGGCCCCTAGATGCTCATCTGACGGTAATTTAATGCCTAAATCCCCTGAGCTTGTAGGGGCTCCGCCCCCTGGACCCCACGCCAATTATAGTGTCCTGCCAGTGTCACAAATAAGGTATCAAAATATGCTCATCTGACCGTAATTAAATGCCTAAAACCCCTGAGCTTCCGGGGGCTTCGCCCCCTCGACCCCACCTGGTGCTTATGCACAACTTATGCACAACAACAAAAACTTTATTATAAAAATGCATCACAAGGCACGGATTTGCTTTCTTACTCCATCTGGTCTTCTTGCTCATGCCTTCCGATTTCTCCCCATGAATTTCTCTGTTTCCTCTCTAAAGAATTAAAAATAGACTAGGGCCTACCTGTTACGTGGCCTTATACTCCTGCTTCCTCATCCTCTTTTTTGTGTTTTCATCACATACATTTTTTTCTCTTCTTTTCTTTATCATCTGACTTGTTTTTCTATCGCTCAAAATGATATACGCTTGTATATGATTATCAAAATTGTTAAATTGCTTACCGTCGAACTGTCCGCCATCTTGACCTTATTAAATGTACACAAATAAGCTTATATTCCATTTGAAACAGCAACAAGACCAATGTCGTTTCCAACTTATGCGTCAAAGAGGAAGCACTTCCTTCCAACAAGGTCAGCGAGAAATCCCAATACTACACGTGATATTATGCTGCTTGTAAAACATGTAAACAGCGAATGTTTGGGATTCTCCGACCCACGTTCCATACAGCAAGTATTATAGCATGTACTTTGAACTCGATTGGCATCCAAAGACTTTCGACAGTGCGACCCCAATGAAATCTACTAGTAATATATTGTGCAAAATTATAATAACCAGCTAAAGCGATCGAAGTTTATTACGACGCTTTCTCTCTACATTCAAGTAATATTCTCTAAGATGGTTCTACTGACATATATAAATGTAAACATGTTGCTAATGTGTTTAAGTATATCCCAGCTGTATTTAAAATTCTAGAGTTTAATTCAGTTAAAAAGTCTGATATCTTTGCCTAAATTTACACTTTATCGTAGGCATCTATATCCTAGATCTAGATCTAGATCTAGTTCCAATCTAAATCAAAGCAATGGAACTCCACGAATTCTTGTTTAGTAGAGCTCTTTCGATTTTACTGGCTGAAAATAACCGCCCTGTTGGGTTAAAGGAAACTCCCACACAGCAGTGTAATGGACAAACCATTAGCAGTATAAGAATAAAAATTATAAAACATTATGGTGCAAAGTCTCTGAGCATGCAGACCAAATGTACAAATATTGCTTGACGTCTCATCATCTCATGACTAAGCGGGAATTCCTAGTACATATAATTATGCCTTGGCATGCATAAACTCTGGCACGCAGGGAACCACGAGTGCTGATATCCTTATTTTTCCGAGATCATTTCCGGCTTGTCTGATGGGGGCGAGGGGGTACATTTCTCTCCCTGATAAATTTACAACAAGATGAACAAACAATCACTTACTATTATAAGTTAGATAATCATGTTGAGCAAATTACAGTCTTCACTAAGAAGAATAATTCTGTACATCTTTTGGTAGTTTGTTAAAACAGGATTGTATTCTTGTGTATGTGCGTGCGTGGGAGGGTGTCTGCGTGTGTGCGAGCGAACGTTACCTTTTGAGCAACCCCCTTCTTCAAAATACTGCAACGGCTTCCCAACATCTCAGCGATTATTGCCTACAATTCATTTAATGTCAACATGATATGTTGTGTATGACAAAACCATAATTATTTCATTTCTTTTAATTTACTGGTCTGTCAATATGGCCTGTAGGTTGCTAATAACTTTCTTTACTCTGTTGTTTACCTATTGGTACTTATTATGAACGTAGCACTTAAACAATTATGCAACTTCTGGGACTCTTGGGTGCATGCTGTGACCAATATTATAAATTATCCGTCAGTATATAAAGCACATGTCGTACTTTCTTACTGCAAAATGTTAACGTATTAGAGTATATCCCTTTACTCCAAAATGGAAAAGTGTTGAAGCACTGTATTTGGAAGAGCCGAGGAATTGCAATGCTTTTAAAATGTTCACTATTCAAATTGTTGGATGCGAAATTGTAAACAATGCTTTCAGCATGATTGAATCATTTTATATACCATTTTCGCGACTGAATAGCTACTAACCACGTTTACTTAATACCTTAATTATTTCGGGGTTGCGAGGAATCACTCCTATGGAAAAAAGCACTGGCGTACTGATGGGGGGGGGGGCTTGGGGAAGTTGCCCCCAATAAAATTATAACGTGGTTTATTTCTAATTCGATACCAGTGATTTAAAAAATTTCCTGAAATTACATGATTTTCCTTTTTTTTTGGTTGTATTTTATACTTTTTTATGCGTTTGTTGAAAAATGACAAATTCCCAAAGTTTTAATAGGGGCAAATAAAAACTAAAGTGCACCTTTTTACATAGGAAAGGTGCCCCCTTTACTTCAGATGAGCGCCCCTTTTATTTCAAATAGGTGCCCGTTCCACATTCTTATAAGTTCCTCTTACCAACTCTGATAAGTGCCCCTTTACCTCTGATAATTGCCCAATTCAAATATGAAAGGTGCCCATTTTACTTTAACAAGTGCCCTTTCTTTTGTAATAAGTGCCCCTTTCTCTTCAGATAAGTGCCCATTTGTTAAATCTTTGATGAGTGCCCCTTCTCATCTCTGATAAGTGCCCGTTTTTTATTTTGACACGTGCCCCCTTTTTCCTTCTAATAAGTGCCCTTTTTTCTTCTGATAAATGCCCATTTTTAAATAAGAGCCACCTCCCCTTTTCATAACTGACCCTACTCACTCTGATAAGTACCTCTATTAAAATCTTATAGGTGCCCCTTTTACTACAAGTGCCAATTTTCCTTTGTAATAAATGCCCCTTTCTATCCTCATCTCAGGTAAGTGCCCTTTTTCATGTTCAAGAAATGCCCCTTACCACCTCTGATAAGTTCCCATTCACATCTTATAATTGCCTCTTTTGAGGTCTATACAAATCTGAGAGGTGTTCCTTATATTTTGACAAGTGCCTCTTTATTCTTATAAGTGCCCCATTTCATCTCCGGTGAGTCCTCTTATTCAAATTTGAAAAATGACCCCTATACCTTTGTAATAAGTGCCCCTTTTCATCTCTGATTAATGCCCCTGAATTTTTGACACGTGCCCCCTTATCCTTTCGAATTAGTGCCATTTTCCTTCTGATAATTCACCTTTGTAATAAGTGCCCCTTTTCCGTTCTCATAAGTGCCCTTTTTTCATCTCTGGTGAGTGCCCCTTATCAGGTGCGAAAAGGGCCCCATTTTCACCTCTGATAATTCCCCTTTTTACTTTGACACATGCTCCTTTTCTTTTCTAATAAATGTCATTTTCCCTTTGGATATGTGCCCCTTTTTCCTTCCACCATAGAATGTGCTCATAATTTAAAGCAACTAAGAGCAATTTTTTCATTCATTTCGCCCAAAGCTTTGTCGTTACGCTCGCTCGCATTTAAAGTTGATATAGTAATGTTTATTATTAAATACCTTTCAGTCTTTCATTATCAGATGCTTAAAACCCCATCGGAATTGTTTTTGTCCTCCTCTTTATAACATGTAGTTTTTAGCACTGCGACCTCACAAATCTTAAAACTTTTACTCGCTCGCTCGCAAATATATATTCAGACCATCACACCCAATGTATGATGCTTAAGCAGTATCTTTGACCATGTAAAGAGAGAAACAAACATTGAAATTCATCCCTGATAATGTAATCACAATGTAGGGGTATATACCAATGTCTAAAAATGGCATATTTTCACTTTGAGGCTTACCTTTGTAGGTGCCCCTTTTTGTTGCCCCCTCCCCACTTTGTAAGACGCTCAACCGCCCCTGGATAATGGGTAGGATATTAACTTATCATCTCATTGCTCAAAGTGTGAAGAACATTAATGTAAGCAATCAAGTAATTTGTTATAGTGGGCAGATGCAAAGTACTCTAGCCTCATGAATAATCAACATGACAAAAAAACAGTACGCCATAGCTAACACGTAGTTTGTAGGCCCACATCTTGAACGTTATCTTCAATATCCGAATCCCCCCTTTAAAAAAACAATTGCTCATTGTGCCACCTGGTGGTTATGCGCACTTTTTTTTTCTGCCCCCCAAAAAAAATCGCGGTCCATGTCAGATGAAATCTGCGAATCCCCAAACCACACTACTCAAGTTTCATTAGTAACTACCACAACCAACACCATGGCTACCAATGACAATGATGACCAATTTGTTGCTGAGGCTCAGGGTCGAACTCATGGGTCCTTGTCAGGACTGGCCCTGAGTATCATCTCATCTAACATTGAAGGTCTTACAGGCACCAAACAAGAACTCTTGGCTGACCTATGTATACAAACCAACTGTGACATTCTCTGCCTCCAGGAAACTCATCGCGGGCCTTCACGAGCTCGTCTTCGTATCAGCGGAATGACCCTCATCACAGAGAGACCACATGACCAGTACGGAAGCACGATCTTTGACCGTAATGGTCTTGCTGTGGACAAATCTTCCCTATCACACAGCAATAACATCGAAGTCCTTTCCATTGACCTAATGGGAATCCCATTAGCTCAGTCTACAGGCCACCTCTTGAGCCTTTTGATCTGCCCGGTAGAGCTACTGACGGCAGAATGAACGTGGTCATTGGTGATTTCAACAGTCACAGCACTACCTGGGGATATAGAGAAATGAACGAAGATGGTGAACTTATTGAGACGTGGGCAGATGCTAACCAGCTGTCCCTCACTCATGATGTTAAGCTTCCTGCCTCCTTCAACAGCACAAGGGGGAGACGTGGCTACAACCCTGACCTGATATTTACATTTACCAGGATTGACAACCAGTACGAGAAAGTCGTTCTCGACCCAATCCCTCACTCTCAGCACCGACCGATAAGGCTTAAGGTTAATGCAGTTATTACTTCACGAGCAGTACCCTTCCGACGTCGTTTCAATCTGAGGAAGGTAAACTGGGAAAAGTTCGGTAAGGACCTTGACTCTTCCATCCAGGACCTACCTGCCACCTCCTAAAACTATGACACCTTTGTAGAGTTGAAGAAGAAATCCTCAAGGCGTAACATCCCCCGAGGCTGCCGCACAAGCTACATTCAAGGCTTGACGGACCACTCCAAGGTGTTGTATGAAAACTACATCGAATACTTCCAGATGGACCCCTTTAGTGAGGAGACACTGGAATCTGGAGAAAATATTACCAAGGAAATTGCCGAATCTAGAAGGAGGAAGTGGCAGGAATTCATACAATCCACTGACATGACACATAGCAGCAGGAAAGCATGGAAAACGATCCGGATACTGGGCAACGACTATACAAAGGCGGAACCAAGATCTCAAGTCACTGCCAACCAAGTCGCCCACCAACTCCTAGTGAATGGCCGGGGGAACCCTGACCATCTCCCCAGAAGAGCCAGGCTCCCCAAGGTCCCAGACACGCCAAGCCCTCAAGATGTCAACAGCTTCACTAAACTGTTCACCATGAACGACCTGCTTGCTGCCATCAAAGCAATGAAAAACAACAAAGCTGCTGGACTTGATGATATCCTCTGCGAGCAGATCTAACAACGTTGGCAAGGTGCCCTCAACTGGCTCCTCAACATGTTCAACGAATGCTTGAGCACCAACAAAATCCCAAAGCTCTGGAGGAAAGCCAAAGTTATTGCCCTGCTGAAGCCTGGCAAGGATCCAGCCAGTCCAAAGAGCTACAGACCTATATCCCTACTGTGTCATACTTGTACGCTATTCGAGCGGCTTATCCTCAACCGCATCTCCCCATTCGTGGATGAACATCTTATCCCGGATCAAGCAGGATTCAGGCCAGGAATGCACTGGCCAACTCCTAAACCTCACTCAGTTCATCGAGGATGGCTATGAGGGTAAGCTAATCACAGGAACTGCTTTCGCTGACCTCTCTGCTACGTACGACACCTTGAAACACAGAATCCTCACCAGGAAGATCTTTGAGCTGACAAAGGGTGTGAGGCTGACTGGACTCATCCAGACATTGCTGTCCAACCGGCGATTTGTGTGTGTGGTCCTCAACGGCAATCGCAGCAGATGGCGCAGACAGAAAAAATGGCCTCCCACAAGGAAGTGTGCTTGCAGGAGCTTTCTCTACGCTGATGATTTCTGCATCGCCACCCAGAACTCAGTCTTTTGTGAAGTTGTAGGAGTCCCTGAGTGATGCCCTGGCCGGACTCATTCCATACTACGCGACTAACCACCTGAGAGCTAACCTAACAAACCTCAGAGAAGTGCTTTCCACCTCAAGAACAGGGATGCCAGCCATCAACTAAGGATCAGCTGGTATGGGAAAAGGCTGAAGCACACTCAAAACCCAGTCTACCTAGGCGTCACACTGGATCGCTCCCTTACCTACAAGAACTAAATTGCCAACACAAAGGCTAAAGTTGGAGCCCGCAATAGCATCCTCAAGAAGCTAGCCAACACCAACTGGGTGACTGATACCAGAACAATCCGGACAACAGCCCTTGTGCTTTACTTCTCTGCTGCGGAGTATGCATCACCAGTACCAGAGTAGGTCAGCCCATGCGCCCAAGATTGACCCAGCTCCAAATTCATCCTGCAAAGCAATCACTGTTTGCCTTAGGCCAACTAAAGTAGAAGGCCTCTACCTGATTTGCGGTATTGCTCCACCACACATCAGAAGGTTGGTCTTGTCCCAGAAAGAAAAGGACAAACAAGAAAACAATCCACTCCACCCACTCTTCCAACAACAGCCAGTGGGCAAGCGGCTCAAATCCAGACACAGCTTCCTGTACACTGTAGAGCCCCTTAATACCAGCCCTCACAACCAACGGATGACTTTGTGGTCGATCTAACCACCTCCAGACCACTCCTCATAAACTCTTCCTCAGACCGAAGGAATCCCTTGTATCCGGCTCCAGCGAGACTTGGCCTTCTTGGCCAAGCCTAAACCGCCTAAGAACTGGTTACAGACGATGCAGAGTCCTAAAGCAGAGGTGGGGTTTCGGAGACGAACAAACAGCATGTGAATGCGGCCAGGAACAGACAATGGAACACCTGCTAGTCTGCCCACTCCTGTCAGAGCCATGCACCCAAGATGACCTGGAAGCCGTGAACTGCCGTGTCAAAGCATGTGTGGAGCACTGGACGGGACTTGTGTAGTGACTCGATAAGAAGAAGATGTCTTCTTCGATCTGCTGGATGAGGCCCTGCACGGTGTCTGAAAGGCTGCCACTGCACACGCACACATCTACCTTCCCACAGCTAAGTATTGTAGCTGATAAAAGAAATTAACTATACGGAGTGACTTTTTACATTAGGTATATTAAATACACTAAGGCACATGCATGTCTACACCTGCCGTTACATTTTAGGTAAAGCAACTCCTGGCTTATCATTATTATTATAATTATGTACATTTTGTAATGAACAGAGTGAAACAGTCAGTTATACACATGCTTTGCGATTGTACACATGTTAAACATATTTGGGATAGGTTGGAACACTGGATATATACTGGAACCGGAAATAGAAAAATATTTTCACTACAAGAAAAATTATTTGGTTTAAGAGGTTCAAATAATTATGCATTGAATTGTATACTGAATTACTTATTGTGGTGCGACAGATGGTATATATACTTGCGAAATAAATTGCCCGACTTTGATAATATTAGAGTTTCGATTAAAAATTATTTAAAAAATGAAAAGTAAATTGCAGATTCATATTGCAGAATTAATAAATTCACAAGAAAATGGTCCCAATTCAGGAATTTTATTATATAAAAGATATGTATTTTTAAAATCATTAGCAGTGGTCACAACAAAGTGATTGTATAGCTCAGTAATCAAACGCTAATATGTCTCTTTTGTATTGTTTTTCCTTTTTTGTTTTCCATGAATATCAGAAATATATTATTGAAAATATATATGTATTCTGTTAACTCGACAGTTTAACAAATATTTGTATCTTGAGTAGCCAATGTTGTTATATTATAAAGGTAAATTACCTTGAATATATGTTTGTTAATTTGTTGAAATGAAAATCAATAAAATCCCTGTGGAGGTATGAAAACAAAACTATTATTATTATTATTATTATTATTATTGTTATTACTATTATTATTTTCATTATTACAAAGTTGCCCCAAAACTTGGAATTATTTGTTCTTAATTATTCTCTTTTCATGAAGTGATTGTGACTACATGGTTTATTCTTGATAAAGTGTATCTTCTCAGAACCTTATATGGATCAATCTTTGTTACTCTTTAGATTAATCAATAAAGTTCTGAAAAGATATAAACGTTATCTATCAAGAATAACCCATATTCTCACAATCAATTCATGAAAGCAGGTAAGAATAAAAACAGTGTGTCATTGATATTATTATCATTATTATTATTATTATTAATATGATCATAATCATTATGATCATCATCATCATGATGATAATAATAATGATAATAATATAAAGTATTTATAATGCACCAACTCCACATGAACATTATGGTAACATAATTCTTTATTTGTGCAATTCTTACACATATCATATTATAAAATGATTTGAGGTCATCGGAAACATGAGAAATGGTAGGACAGTTAATAATAAGCATACTGATTTGAACTGAACTGAATTTATTTTCTTCTGCAAAACATGCAAATCAAAAATACATTTCAAGGATACAACATATACATAATATAAAACATTTTTGAACGTATACACAATATAATAATAATAAAAAATGTTGATATTGAAACAAAATGTAACTGATAACACACTATCAAGAATTAGTCAATAATTTTGATATTTAAGATTTGAAGACTTTTTTTTCAACAAAATGCCTTTAAATTGATGTAAATGATTTCTTTTATATAATCTGGAAGATCAATCCAGGGTTCAAGTTTTGCATGCTGAAAAGCATTTACACTATAGGCCTATCCTTTTGGAGAAACATTTCAGGAGACTAAGACGAATAAAGATTTGTATTATGTTGCCGTGTGTGAACGGGGTCTTGTTGGCCCTTTGTACATCATTTTCACAAACTCGAAAACACGCAATATATGATATCCTGCATTCAACGCTATGCATCTTATTTATGACAGGCTTTTCATGGAGGAAGGAAATTGTTAAATTGCTTACCGATGAACTGTCCGCCATCTTGACCTAATTAAATGTCAACTAATAAGTTTATATTCCATTTGAAACAGAAACGAGACCAACTTATTTGTCACAGAGGAAGCACTTCCTTCCGACAAGGTCAGCGAGAAATCCCCATATACTACACGTGATATTAGGCTGCTTGTAAAACATGTAAACATCGAATGTTCGGGATTTTCCGACCCACGTTCAATACAGCAACTTCAGCAAGTATATAGCATGTACTTTGTACTCGATTGGCATCCAAAGATATTCGACAGTGTGACCCCAATGAAATCTACTACATGTAGTAATATATTGTGCAAAATTATTGTAACCAGATAAAGCGATCGAAGTTTACTACGACACTTTCTCTTCAGAAGCTTGTGTATATCCCAGCTCAGGGGCGGATCCAGCCGATGGCAAGGGAGGGGGCCTAAAAAGGGGCCCACTTCGTGCGAAAATTTGAAAATCGTGCCGGTCGATTTTTTTGCTCAGTGGGGGGTAGTGAGCAAAAAAAAATTTTGGCACCCGAAAAAATGTTTTCCCTCCGGGAAGGGTAATTTTTTTTCCACCACCACCACCCCCCCCCTTGGGCGCCAGGGGTAGTGAGTACAATTTTTTTTGGGGGGTCACCCGAAAAAATTTTTTCCTTACGGGAAGGGTTATTTTTTTTCTCCACCGCCACCCCCCCCCCCTTGGGCGCCAGGGAGGGGGCCCATTTTCTTTTTTTTTCAAAAAAGGGTGTTTTTACCTGTTTTTTTCTAGGGGAGGGGGCCCGGTCCCCCCCTGGATCCGCTACTGTCCCAGCCGTATTATAAAGCTAGAGTTTTATTCATTAAACAAATTTGAAATCTTTGCCTTAAATCTACACTTTTCTCGTAAGCATCTATATCCTAGATCTAGATCTAAATCTAGTTCCAATCTAAATCAAAGCAATGGAACTCAAAGCATTCTTGTTTAGTAGAGCTCTTTCGATTATACTGGCTGAAAATAACCGCCCTGCTGGGTTAAAGGAAACTCCCATACGGCAGTGTAATGGAAAAACCATCAGCAATATAAGAATAAAAATTATTCAAGACAAATGGTACCAATAGATTATTTTAAAAATTTGTTTCTAGCCTATATGTAGCATATCGACCACGATTTTGAAAATGGTTATCCTTAAAACCAAAAGTCTGGAATAATACTTCCATATATACTCTTTAGTTCATCTGTTTAAGCTATTTGATTAGATTATGCCAAACAAAATGTTTTTATGCCCGTGTACCACCAGCACAGCTACAACTTTGCTTTTCAGGATTGGGTGGTTTGGGCTTGTTCAGTTGGTTTCTAAAATATTTTTCAAGCTCCTCCCATTGATCACTGTTCAGTTCTACAGGTGACTCCGAGAGTTTTCCACCGATGAGCTGCAGAATTGATTTTCTGAATGTTCTTTCTTGACTGTTTTGGAAATTTCCCATCCTAGTCTCCAGACTTTCAGACGAGAGTTCAGCAGCTTTAAAGTCATGAGCGATCACACCCACATTACGGCGGCCTACAAGGAAAATGTACAGAACACATGCATTGCTAATTATTCATTGCTTATTCGATATCATCAGCATTAATTACACATAATATTTTTTATTACTAATAATGATAATAATCATAATAATAATAATAATAGCATTAATAATGATATTAATAATAGTGATGATGATGATGATGATGATAAGACCTAATATAATAGTAATAGTATTTATGATGAAAGTAGTTATAATTATAATAATAACAATAATGATGTTAATAGTAATAAAATTAATGATAATAAAAATAATAACAATAATGATAATAATGATGATATGCTGTTCTTGTATACTACATATCACATTATAATGTCAAGTCTCTATACTCTTCCAAGGGGCCTTTGAATATTAAGATACCCTTGCTTTAGCTCCGCCAACCGTAGCTTTCAGTGCATTCAAGGAACAAATCATACCAGGCGCCCACATACTACACATGGGTCGAGTGGCAAATGGAGATTATGTCTTGCCAAATGAGGTTAGTGCTGCAACAGGGATTCGAACCCGTGGTTAACAGTCCAAAGACTTATCTACACCACAACACATCTATTTGGGCAGACGGACGCACACAGACACACACGTATATAGTTATGTCAATCATGCTCACGACTTAAATGAAGAATATTTGCTTGTGACCACACAACCTCACAAAAATTACAATTTAATTGTATTTATTTATTTTTAATCTAAATGTATGAGTTTGTATTTACATACATATATGCGTGTGTGCGTGTGTGTGTATAGGGGTATGTGTGCGTGCGTGTGTGTATAGGGGTATGTGTGCGTGCGTGTGTGTGTTTGTATGTGTTATATTAAAAAAAACAAATTCTAACATTATCTTAGCTTACTCAGTCTCTTCTTGGCTTTCCGTAAGAAGTCATCGTAAAGAGCATCTGTGACATTTGTGATTGAAAATCGTCTGTTGTCTATGGAATGACAGAGCAACATGTAATATTGCTTTTCCAGCTTCATCTTTAGCATGTCACTCACGTTGTACGGGAGTTGAACGAATTTGACTTCTTCAACGCAATCCGACATCTTCTCCTTTATTTCCTCGATAAGACCTGCTACATTTTCCTTGTTGCTGCTACTGTAAACAGCTACCTTTACTTTCCGACTTGATGTCATCTATAAAATGTCATGCATTAAACAAAGGGAAAGTGATAATTGTTTCGACGATCGAAACTTATTTCTTGTGGATTTGCCGATATTTACTTTTTTTCTTGTTTATTGAAAGATACCATAGGTTTTTCGGTTTACGGCCGTTTATAGGTGGATAATTTTAGCTTCGAAACATGTCAGAAAACCCGAGGCCACAAGTTTCGACCGAAGGCTTGAAGTTTCAACCGTATGTGCAGATTTCGTCAAGCTAGAAGTTTGGCCGACTCTCATTATGTTTAAGAAAGTTTATAGTTCCTGCCAAAGAAATTGAATTATATATTCTTCAATATCTCTTGAACTGCGTTGTTCGACGACATTTGACTCACATCGTTGGTCATTTGATTAAAGTACAAATCAACGCCATAATACAATTTCGTGCAGAGAGTCGTCTTTTTGTCCTCAGCAAACCATACTATTCAATTTCTATTGGAGCTTCGCTGAATTACTACGATGGCGGGGGACAATAAGTCACTGAAACTCAAGAGAAGGGGAGCGAAGGCCAGGTTTACACGACACAGCAATAGTCTTCAGATGTTGCTCGACAACAACCGAGTAAAGCCAGAGGTTCAAATTGCATTTGACAAGGTTGAGCAAGCATTTGAAGCATTACAAGAAGCACATGAAAATTTCGCTTTGACTCTTGATGATGATGCTGAGTTTGAGACAGAGGAGCAGTGGATGAATGATTGCCAGAAGGAATTCATGGAACTACAGATAACGGTCACTGATTACTGTTCTCAAACAAGCCCAGACGTTAAGACACCAGCAGAACAAGTATCATCACAGTCTGAGATGCCGCCGGTAAAGAGAGAGGCTTCTACACCACCGGAGTCTACAAGTGCGCCTCCACCTCCAGATCAGAGTCCAGACACTTCTCCAAGCATGGCAGCTGCCAGGTGTAGTTTTAAAGTGAAGAAGCCAAAGTTGCCCAAGTTTGCTGGAGATGTTCGGGACTATGAGATCTTCAAGTCAGACTTCATTCACATGGTTGATTCGCAGTATGGAAAACGTGATGCCTTGACAATCTTGAGAAGCTGTCTAGTGGGCCGTGCACATGACATTATCCAAGGGATAGGAAGTGACTATGACGCGGCATGGGAGCTCTTGGACTCTATGTATGGCGACCCCAGAATCGTAGCAGATACTATCATCAATGACTTAACCAAATTCAGACCCTTGAAGGAAAACGAGGATAATAGATTTTGTGAATTGGTTAATCTTGTAAGAAGAAGCTACAACATCCTCAAGCTTGTGGGGAAGAAGAGCGATATGGACAACAGTCATATGCTAGCCACCATAGAAAGAAAGATGTGCCCTAATGACAGAAAGAATTGGTTTAGATACCAAGAAACAGAGAAGCAAACTGCAGGTCTTCAAACTTTGTTGACATGGTTAAACCTAGAAATGAAGGCTCGAATGAGATCTTCAGCGCCATTGAGATCTCAAAGCGAAGGCCGTTCAGCAAACGTCAACCAAATGTCAATGAAAGAGAAGAATAAACCAGCCTACAGTGATAGACGTCATGAAGATCAGCCACCGGACCGAATTCAAAGACAACATAGATGCTGGTATTGCAAGACGGATGAACACTGGATCGATCAGTGTAAGCGCCTGACATCTATGGGTGCCCCAGAGAGACTTAAGTTCTTCAAAGAAAACAGATGCTGCTTAAGCTGTTTGAAAAAAGCAGGGAAGAATCACTTCATGGCAAACTGCAGAAGAAGGCAGAGGTGTCCAGAGCAAGGGTGCACTTACTACCATCATCCTTTGCTTCATATGGAAGTGGGTCACCAATCAGAGAATGAAAGCAGTAAAAACAACATTAACGTTGCAACTACTGTCGGAGCTTCACTTCTGCCAATCCTAACCATAGACATTGCCAGTGATTTACAGACAAGAGCAAATGTTCTGCTAGATAGCGGCTCACAAGTTAGTCTGATCAGGAACTCACTAGCAGAGAAACTCCACTTGACTGGTACCAGAACTAGAATCACCATTAAAAAACTTGGTGAAGTTGAGGAAGAGTTGGAGACATTCAAATACAAGGTGCCGATTCGGGAAGCGAATACATCCAAGAAACATCAGTTCATCGAAGTTGTAGGTGTACCTTCAATCACGGAGGAAGAAGCTGTAAGTGTGAAAGACCTAGCAGATCAGTTCGATATTCCCAACCTGAATCGAGATAGTGGACCTGTAGAAGTTCTGATAGGCATTGACCATCCAAGATACATTGTAGGCGGAAAACTGAAGAAGAGAAAAAACTGTATAGCAAGAAAGACTCCGTTAGGATGGGTAATCTTCGGCGGCACAGACAAGAGAACCATTTGTGTGAATGTGCTACATGTCGCAGTCCAGAACCCCGATCTGTCAGAATTTTGGCGACTGGAATCACAAGGGGTAGGATGTCAGTGCCAAGAGACTACCAAGCTAACCAAGCAAGAACAGATGGAGGAAGAAATCATCAGAGCTTCTTCGCAGAATAAAGGAAAGAAATGGGAGATAGCCTATCCATGGCAACGGGATCCTCATGAACTCCCAGATAACAAAAGTCAAGCAGTGAAAATACTGGAGTCTACTGAGAAGAGACTTGCTAGAAATCCAGGGCATGCAGAGGCCTATAACAAGCAAATTCATGAACTGGAAGAAATGGGATTTGCCAAGAAACTAACAGCAGCAGATATCAAGAATTACGAAGGGCCAGTTCATTACATATCACACCATGCGGTTGTAAGGCCAGAAAAGAAGAGCACCCCTATCCGAATAGTCTTCAATTCATCAGCATCATTCCAAGGTCATCGATTAAACGAGTATTGGATGAAGGCCCTGATCTCCTGAACAATCTGATTGGAGTACTTCTGAGATTCAGGGAAAACGAAGTGGCCTTGTGCGGGGATATATCTAAGATGTATCATCGAGTGTCAATCCCAGAGAGAGACCAACATGTTCACAGGTTCCTATGGAGGGACATGGATGAGCACAGAAAACCTGACATTTATATGATGAAAGTTGTCACTTTCGGTGATAAGCCTGCACCTGCGATAGCCCAGACTGCCCTTAAGCTTACAGCAGAGCAAGGAGAGAGTACACATCCTCAGGCAGCTTCTGTTTTAAAGAGGAATGTGTACATGGATGATATTTGCGAATCTGTAAGGACTGTAGATGAAGCCAGGAAACTCAGCGCCGAGATGGATGAAGTGTTGAATGAAGGTGGCTTCAAGGTCAAAGGGTGGTTTTCTAATGAATCAGATGTCGGAGACCTCACTCAGGGAAAGATGAAATTGTTGGATGAGATAGCTGAAGAGAAGGTCCTTGGAGTAGTTTGGGACAGAGAAAATGACACCTTCTCTTACATAGTAAAGCTGAAAGACAGTGTAATGAGATCAGCAACAGATGGAGAGAGTCAAGAAAAATTGACTAAGAGACAGATCCTTGGTCAGATTGCCCACATATTTGACCCCATAGGATTTGCTGCACCAGTGATTGTTAGAGCAAAGATAGGTATGCAGAAATTGTGGCAGAGAGGCTACAACTGGGACGATCATCTTTCACCAGAAGAAGATGCTGAATGGAGGCTTCTGTTTGAGGAAATGAAAGGATTGAATGAAGTATCACTAGAAAGGTGCCTTACTCCTCCTGATGCTCAAGGCAAGCCAGTGTTGTGCATTTTCTCTGATGCTTCCGAAAATGCATATGGTGCTTGTGCATACCTGAGATGGCAAACCAGAGATGACAGGTATGAGACTCGCTTCATTGCATCAAAGTCAAAGGTAGCACCGTTAAAGGCATTGACAATACCGAGATTGGAACTACAAGCTGCCGTGTTAGCTGCCAGACTTTACAAGTCAATCACCGAAGAGATGAGACTAGAGGTCGAGAAAGTAGTGTTCTTCACTGACAGCATGATTACTCTGCAGTGGATCAAGTCTTCAGCCAGGGTATATAAGCCTTTCGTATCAAGTAGAGTTGGGGAGATTCAGACTCTCACTGACCCCTCAAGTTGGAAACACATTCCTGGTGAAGATAATCTAGCAGACAAAGTTTCGAGAGGAATCGCAGTGAAGGAACTAATGGATGAATGGATGTGCGGTCCTAACTTTCTCCACCTCAATGAACCAGAGTGGCCAGTGGACAAAGCTACAATCGATCAGAATCTTGAGAATCTAGAAAGACGAAAGACTCAGACAGTCTTAGTCATCAACATGACAGTCACCCCCGTCGAATGTGAACGCTTCTCAAAATGGCGAAAGTTAGTAAGAGTGACTGCCTACGTTTTCAGATTTGTGCAGATTCTCAAGTCAAAGCTCATAAAAGCATCCATACCGGAAGATGATGTAACTTTAACTCCTGCAGAATTAGAGAAGGCTGAGCACTACTGGACGAAGGAGGCTCAGAAAGGTGTGAAGAGCAGATTTGAGAAAGGAGAATTCAAAACTCTCACTCCTTTCCTTGACAACAAAGGAATAATCAGAGTAGGGGGTCGAGTGGAGAACTTAGTGACATCCTACGAATCTAAACACCCAGCTCTGCTGCCAGCTCTGCTGCCAGCTAGCCATCATATAGCTCTTCTAATCACACGTCATGTTCATGAGATTGGAAATTCGGGAGTTGAGACAACAACCGCCAAGACTAGACGTAAGTTTTGGATTCTTCAGGGACATCGTCTAGCTAAAACTGTTAAGCATCGATGTGTGAAGTGCAGGTCAGCAGAATGTAAGCATGAGACACAGAAGATGGCTGACCGTTTTATTACACGTCCTGTGACTATTTTGGTCCATTTCAAGTTAAAATTGGTCGTAACAAGAGGGCCAAACACTACGGTGTAATCTTCACATGCCTAAACACCCGTGCAGTTCATCTTGAAATCGCGACTGATTGTTCAACAATGGAATTTCTCCAAGTTTTAAGGAGATTCTTTGCAGTGAGGGGACAACCAGCTCAGATTCTTAGCGATAATGGTACCCAATTTGTAGGAGCTCAACGCGAACTTCGCGAGATGATATCGGGATGGAGTGAAGATGAGCTCAAAGATTTCTGTGCGGAAAAAAGGGTACAGTGGAAGTTCATTACCCCTGGTGCACCCCACCAAAATGGGTGCGCTGAATCGCTCGTGAAGAGTGCTAAAATTGCAATCAAGAAAGCAATCGGTGAGCAGGTGCTCACTCCATTTGAGTTATATACATGTTTTCTCGAAGTAGCTAATCTTATGAATGAGCGACCGATAGGACGGAAATGCAATGACCCAGATGATGGAAGTTATTTGAGTCCCAATGATATATTGTTAGGTAGGTCATCTAGAAATGTTCCTCAAGGTCCATTTAAGCAAACCAAGAATCCACGTCATCGCGTAGAATTCATTCAGCAGATAGTAGATTCCTTTTGGAAGCGGTGGTCGCAAAACGTCCTACCACTTTTAGTACCATGCAGAAAGTGGAACGCAGATCGTAGGAACGTTCGTGTAGGAGATGTTGTAATGACTGCAGATAGTAATGCAGTACGTGGAAAGTGGACTATAGCTAGGATCATTCAGATCTATCCAGGACCTGATGGTAAAGTTCGGAATGTGAAGCTAAAAACTGTTTCCGGAGAGTATCGGAGACCGATTTCAAAACTAGCAGTAATTTACCCAGCAGAAGGTTATATTGACTAGATCGAACTGAACAATAGAGAATGAGTTCTCATTTGAACTGAGACTGTTGATATAATATATGTAATCACATGATATACAGTGTATTTGTTTTGAGAAATTTCAAGCTTTCAGAAAGACTCTTCATCCGGTGGGGCGGGAGGATGTTTCGATGATCGAAACTTATTTCTTGTGGATTTGCAGATATTTACTTTTTTTCTTGTTTATTGAAAGATACCATAGGTTTTTCGGTTTACGGCCGTTTATAGGTGGATAATTTTAGCTTCGAAACATGTCAGAAAACCCGAGGCCACAAGTTTCGACCGAAGGCTTGAAGTTTCAACCGTATGTGCAGATTTCGTCAAGCTAGAAGTTTGGCCGACTCTCATTATGTTTAAGAAAGTTTATAGTTCCTGCCAAAGAAATTGAATTATATATTCTTCAATATCTCTTGAACTGCGTTGTTCGACGACATTTGACTCACATCGTTGGTCATTTGATTAAAGTACAAATCAACGCCATAATACAATTTCGTGCAGAGTGTCGTCTTTTTGTCCTCAGCAAACCAATAATTATATCAGCTTGTTAAACTGATCTTCACAAAACTGCTTTTACGGTTTCTTTCATGATTTCCTGTTTAAAATCTCTTTCAAAAAGTTAGATATGTAGGCCTAATATGGATATTGTACGTCTTCCTAAAACATTCATCAAATAAGGAGAAAGAACCATATTTTACAACAAAACATACACATGTACATAAAGTCATAGTAAATCACTGATAGGCTCAATTGTATCTTAACATTAGTCCACAAGCATTAGATCCAACATGGACAACTGTGACAGAAGCTGATTTTTTAGAATAGGTCGAGGAACAGGTGGAGGGTTTTTTTTTCTTCAAAAGTCGATAATCCCACTTAATGAGTCAGACGGAAAGTTGTTATATCGGTTGGTAATTCGCAATGAACTACAGACTGTAGAGCTCAGTGGTAATTTACCAGAGAAAAACAATTGCGCCCCCATCCCCATCATTTTGACAGCGGCTCGCTTGTAATTATTATCTTGTTATTCAAACCATGACACTACGGAAGCGTTGAAGTGCCATTCTACTTGACGACATGACGAGATACTTCATCTTGTCAAGTCGACTTAATATCCATATCATGTTGACACGTAAAGATATTTAACTTACTATATGTAGACTTATCAACTTTTATTAGTCGACATGTCAAAATAAATTATTTTCCCAAGTCGACTTCTAAAAAAATACATGTGGCCATGGCGACATATATTATCTTACCAAGTCGACTACCCAAAAGGTAATGTCTTCATGACGAAATAAATTATCATGCCCAGTCGACTTCTAAAAAAATACATGACGTCATGGCGACATGCATTGTCTTGCCAATTAAATCGACTTCACAAAAAGGTTCATGTCGTAATGGCGACATAAATTATCTCACCAAGTCGACTTCCCCAAAAGTATATGTCGTCATGGTGAGATCTATGCTGTGTGACTAATTGAATGGAAGTTGGCCGGAATCCAGCCGGAAAACCAATTTGAGGAAAGTAACGAATATAAGGATCTACAATTCAAAATAAAAACAAGGTCTAATCTATCGAGAGAAAAAAATTATATTTCATCAACAGTTAGGTGCTTCGTCCAAAGTGGACTAGGCTTCTTGCAGACGGTCACATACTCTACCACCCCACCCCTCCCCTCCCCTTAGTCCCATATGTATAGTACGTAGAGTATGGAAAGCGACCGTATACAACCTTCAACCTTCAACCTCCACATAGTCGTTTTGGAGGGTATGTTCTATGAGAGCTAGGGGACCGATTCAAAGTCACTAACCCCCACCCCCGTCCAATAGTGTTTAACACGTAGACTATGGAAATTTACCGTCTGCAAGAAGACTAGTCCGCTGTGGTCGAAGACATCTAAATTTTGATGAAATATCTTATTTTTTCTCTCGATAGATTACACCTTTCTCTTCAACCTTCACGTAGTCGTTTCGGGGATATTAATGTTCTTATTTTATCGTACTTATTCCATATTAATGTCAAATCAAATATTTCATTGTAACTTTGTATTCACCTTTTTGATTCTTGTTAATTCTAGCTGAATTAATAAATCATTTTGCTGTATTTATGCAATGTTTAATTGTAGATCCTTATAATTGTATATTTTATACTCAAAAGATGGCTGTACGCGCTATAACTTTCAAGCCACACCATACTCATACTAATGCACTGTTTCATGACCAATTATTGCTGAATGTTTTCAAATAGCATAAATTATTTATTTGTACTTTTGTGTTTGATTTGATAAATGAACAATTACCTCATTCCTTAAAACATTATTGCCGTATGATACAACATGAATATTCCACGAGACAAAAATCTGGTCGACAATTACGTCTTCTTTTATTCAAAACAGATCAAGGAAAGTTGTCTGTTTCGTTTGTCGGAAGTAACTTTTGGAATATGCTTCCTACTGATCTAAGACTGGAGAAATCAAGAACCTCCTTTCGTATAAAGCTCACAAAATTACTCCCATGTGAAAACGACGAATTATGACTTTGTAGTTATATAGTTGTATATAGCAACCAGTCTGGTTGTTTGGATTGTAATATTTAATATACACTAATCTTATTTCTAGGATTTGGAAACCCATCATGTATTCTTCTTTTACTTTATTTTAGGCTATAGATAACGAGAGTCAGGCTCGTCTAGCACATGTGCCATTTCTGACTCTAGTATTTTACCATCGATCACAAAGTCATTGTAAATAGTCATTTATTGTTTACTCTTGACACAACATTTACCTATAACTATTTGTTTTGTATAATGTATATCGCTGTAGAACAAGTATTTAAAGTCATGTCACGTTTATATTTATGTTATATTGACATTGTCATTGTACATTTATATATCTTTTGTTTCAATCGTTTCAATGGTGGTGATTAAATAAATTCAATTCAATTCATTTCAATATTTGTTACATTCCTAAAATTGGTTTTCCGGCAGGATTCCGGCCAACTACCATTCAATTAGTCACACTATACAGTAGATCTCGATATGACGACGTATACTTTTTGGGGAGTCGACTTGGGGAGATAATTTACGTCGCCATTACGACATGAACTTTATTGTGAAGTCGACTTGGCAAGATAATACATGTCGCCATGATGACATGTATTTTCTTAGAAAATGACTTGGCATGATAATATACGTCGCCATGACGACATGAACTTTTTGGGTAGTCGACTTGATAAGATAATATATGTCGCCATGACGACATGAACTTTTTGTGAAGTCAACTTCACGAGATAATTTATTCTGCCATGTCGACTAATAAAAGTTGATAAGTCGACATGGTAAGTTAAATAAGGACTTTTAGATTTGCACGACGACAACGTGGACTGCTACTTGGACATCCTTTTAAGGCACTGCCGGCACTGACAACTTGCCTTAAAAGGACGTCACATTGCCTTAAAAGGATGTCCACGTAGCAGTCCACGTTCTCGTCGTGCAAATCTAAAAGTCCCTACTATCTTTACATGTCGACGTGATATGGCATACCAAGGCATTGTGACGTCCTTTTAATACCTCCTTCACATACACGGATTTTTCTTACGAGTCATTACGGATCGCCAACTCGTAGTCAATCGCAAGCATCCGTAAATAACTCGCTGGTATCCGTAAGTAACCCGTCACAACTCGCAACAACTCGCAGACACTCTTAAGGATCCGTGAAAGGAGAGGCGAATTTTTTGACATGTCAAAAATCTTCTTACGACTGTCCACGGATTGATTTTTCCGTAAATAACTCGTAAATAGCTCGTAACAATCCGTAAGTATCGTAAACAGCTCGCAACAACACGTAACCACCCGTAAACTGCTCGCAAGAATCCATAAATGACTCGTAACAAAGTTTTTTAACGATTTGTTACGGTTAGTTTACGATTTGTTTACGGATTATTTACGGATTAGTGCAAGTGCTTACGTGTTGTTTACGAGTTCATTCGGGTCGTGTTACGATGGCTTTACGGATTGTTACGAGTTATTACGAGCACTTTACGTGTAGTAACGAGTACTTTACGAATAGAAACGTATACTTTATGTATTCTTACGAATTGCTTACGATTTGGGGAAAGGTATAAAAGCTGCAAATTCGAACACTTCATTTTCAGTTGTTATTTTTTGGCTATAAATCGTAAGGACTCGTAAATATTCGTAACTATTCATAACAACACGTAAACAGGTCGTAACTAACACGTAAGTTGCTCGTAGTATTACATCGTAATAACTCGTAATAATCCGTAATAAACCGTAAATATCTCGTAAATAGCTCGTAACAACTCTTAAATAGGTCGTAAAAGTGGCAAAATCGTAAGGATCCGTGAAAGATCCGTGAATATGTGCGATCCGTAAGGACTCGTAAGAAAATCCGTGTATGTGAAGGGGGTATAAGGCACTGGCAGTGCCCGGCAGTGTGCCTTAAAAGGACGTCACATTGCCTTAAAAGGATGTCCCCGTAGCAGTCCACGTTCTCGTCGTGCAAGTCTAAAAGTCGACATGACAAGCAAAAATCTATCGTCAAGTAGAATGGCACTCTAACGCTTCTGTACATGACGATACGCTCGTATACAAATGAATGTGCACAGTAATGATTACGCTACGAAAACATTACAACGTTAGGAATTAGTGTGAATACTAGTAGTACATCGGATATCAACCATCGAATAAATTCAGTCCTACCTTTTCGCAAGCTCCAAAACAGCAGATGTAATGACCTATTGTTCACAAAATCGAGGAATAGGTGAAGATTTTTTTTTCTTCAAAAGTCGATATAAGAATTCCACTTCAGTCGCTTGGAAAGATTTTGTCGGTTGGCAATTCGCAATGAACTACTGTAGAGTTAAGTGGTAACTCAGCAGCAGGGGCGGTGATCCTGGGGGATTGGGGGACACGTCCCCCCTCAATTTTTTTAGGGGGGATCGTCCCCCGAAAATTTGAAAAAATGCCAAAAGAAAAATGTATAGCAAACACTGACTGAAGACCGCAACACACTTTTAGGCTCTAGGGCCCAAGAGTGCAGCGTTTAGACTAATAAAAATGCAAAAATCTTCTCGCTCGGTCGCTACGCTCCCTCGCATAATACCCTACAAAATGTACAAGTAAATATTGTAGAAAATCTGTATTCCGTTGGTATCACCGTGATACCAACGGAATACAGATTTCCCTCGCATTTCGTCCCCGCGGTCATGAAAATAAATCGCCGCCCCTGCTCACCAGAGAAGAACAAATTGCGCCCACATCCCCATCATTTTGACAGCTGCTTGCTTGTAATTATCATCACGTTATTCAAAACACGGCGAAACACTCGTATACACATGAATGTGCACAGTAATGAGTACGCTACGAAAACATTACAAACGTTAGGAATTAGTTTGAATATAGAGCGATCGAATAAATTCAGTCCTACCTTTTAGCAAGCTTCGAAACAGCAAATGTAATGATCTTGTTCACATATATGGTGCAAAGTCTCCGGCAAAGTCTCTAAGCACCCAGACTAAATGTACAAATATCGCTTAATTGACTTCTCATGACTAAACGGGAATTCACAGTACATAATTATATGCCTTGCCATGCATCAAATCTTGCACGCAGGGAACCACGAATGCTGATATCCTTATTATTTTTCCAAGGTCATTTCCGGTTTGTCTGATGGGGGCGAGGGGGTACATTTCTCTCCCTGACAAATTTCCAACAAGAAGAACAAACAATCACTTACTATTATAAGTTAGATAATCATCATGTTGAGCAAATTACATGTATATTGATAAAAACATAATAATTAATAGATATATATATATATTTTTTTAATTGACAAAGTGTCGTTAGTCAGCCCAGCCATACCCATGCAATTTAAGGGCAGGAACAGTAATTTTCTTGGATTACCATAGGCCTGTATATCTGTAAAAATTAGAAAGTTATGAGTTTTTGGAAGTTTTTATCACTATACGTATGGATTATTCAAATTGGCTGAATCGGTAGTGTCTCTGTGATGTAGTGGGGGACCACTTTCCCATTTGTTCCAACACACGAACTGACTAAAATTTTAATTTTTCTAAAATGTATGACTCAGGAGGAACATTTCTCTTTAGAGGACCTATAATGATATGCTATCCATAATATACTTTGAGTAGAGCCCCAACGGGGAAGGCGATTAGTTGAAAAACTAAAATTAATCATGTTTTTGTACATGAAAAACGAGAGAGTTATCCGCGACTACATCACAATCCACTAACCAACCTGCCAACTTGAGAATGGCATAGACTTGGTGATCTCATGTTTCAAACATTTCAAACTTTCGCCATTCTGTTTATATTATTTTTCTGCTTTCATACAAATTAACTTATTACAAGGGTTAGACTGCCCTTCAAAGATTGTCAGGTTTTAATTAGTACACAGATGTGCATGTTTTATTTAGTAATCAGACATTCGTTGGACCACTCATGAACTATTCATCAAGTATTATGAGTAAAAAATACAGAAATACGAACAAATGCAATTAAAACAAAATAAAGAATGAAAGAAAAAACAAAAACAAACAAACACATACACAAACAGAGGGGGAAAAAAACATTCAAGACCAGTCTTGCATGCAAACGCCTTCAATGAGAGGAGACGAGTATTGTTGATTTTATATTAAGTATCAATTGAAAGTTTTAATTACAATAGAATATTATAGTGATACATCAGTAATATTGTCCACGGTATACAGCTGTAAAAGCCTGTATGTAGTCGTCTAGCTCATGATAATATGTATAACGAGTGAAGATTAATGCCTTGCTAAAGGACATCCTGATAAATTATAAGCGCCCTTGTCAATGCTCGAAATTCAATATCTAAAATTTTACAAATGTAGGCTCATTTCTCCTCAGAAAAATGTAGGCCTACTGTTTTTAATAACAATTATAATTATGGCGTATATTCGAGAAAAACAAATACATACATTTTGAAATCCATAATGAGGATTTTAGATTGGGTATCTATTATGTTTTTTTCCAACAACAAAAAACTGTGATAATTAATGTGCAAAAACCTCTAAGAAGACTCGAATATGTCTCTCTTATGACTGATCTTTACCGATATTTCCCTTTCTACAATCCAAATTAACAGGAAATGTATATAATAAGCTAGATTATATACATTTGCAACAATTTCACCAGTTTTACCCGAAAAATAGCGGACCTAAAACTTACATGGGGGCATCTGAAGGTAAAATTCCGGCAAATTGAACATCCTTCACTCATAGAACAAAGCTATGTGTCGTTTTACTTGGGATAGTGTTCTGCTCCTGGAATGCATTTCAAATCCGTTAAAAGCCTATATAGGAGATGTCTTCTTTCTGAATCCGATAAACAAAACATCCTGAAGACGGTCAAGACTTACAACATCCACAGCGATAACAGCAGAGGGCACAGGGCAGACAAAGGATACATTTCCGTCTCCTTAGACAAACTTCTGCAACCTCCTTAGGTGGTGGTGTTGAAGCAATACGAAAGAAATGCCTGAGCTCATTAAGCTGTTCTTGGGTTAGCCTCACTGGAATTTGACTCAGCTGACCGCCGATCAGAACTAGAGAAGAACAGGCGAATGTGGTCTCTTGTCTGTTACGTAACCAACTCATAGTTATAGATACACTATCTTGAGACAGAGCATGCTCGGATAAATCATATGCGATTATTCCAACCTTGCTTTTACCTTTATCAAAATGACAAAAGAAACAAAAAACATTAAACGTCCAATTGAAATGATACTTATCTGTTATTTCTAGGCATTGAAAATCAATTCTGAATTAGCAGCCAACTGTTAATAATAGAACTCAGTAAGTAATATTCAGTCCCATCCAAGTTATATTTCCAATTCATATAAAAACACTGTTTGCTTGGGCATGGACGTTAGGTAAAACAAAAAAATAAATATATAAATATATATTTTTCCAATAACAAATGCAATGTATGCACTTGCTGTATTTTGAATGATGTAGAGGATCACCTTGTTTACTGAAGTTAATGCAATACTAAAAAGATAAAGACTATAAACCCCATTTCTTCTTCGCATAATTCCTCCAAACTTGAGTTCAAGGCGGCGATTACAATCAAACCTGTCTAATTAGTGGCCATATACCTTTTCTCCTTCTAGTAAGAGGTGTGTGTTAATGTAGAACCTGTATAGAAAAGCCACCTGTCTATAATGGCCACTTCCCTGTTATAAGACACATAATTAACAGGCACATGTACCATCCCCACGCCCTTGGTAGTATTCGTTCTTGAGGCCGGGAACAGCACTGTGAAACGAAATATGTTAAGGAATACACTTTAAAGTTAGGTGCACTTATCCTACCTAAATAATCCTTTGCCCTTGGTAAGAAACGATCATACAGAGCACTACTAACATTGGTGAGTGAGTATCGCCTGTTCTCAATAGAATGACAGAGAAGGAGAACATCAATCCCACTGAAATCAAACGCATCAATGTCTCTGATGTTGTAAGGGAGAGTCTGAAACCTCATGCTTCCTACAACGTCCGGCATGTCTTTTCCGACCTGTTGGATTAATCCCTGCACGGTGTCCATTTGACTAATACTACACACACACACATCTACCGTCTTCCCTTTTCCTGCATCTTCTAGCTGTACAAAGAAAAATAATTGAAGATGCCAAAATCAAGCTTCTGATAATTTATTCCATACGTCCCATGATTACAAAATGAGAGAAACATCAAGAGGACGACATTGTAATTTCCATGTGCTTTATTCAGATCATGAACAAAATTTATCACATTAAAAATAGAGCATTTGAATCATGAGTCTATGTTTAACTAGCTTTAAAATAGTTAAGTGTTATTGTTCCCTTTTTCAAGTTCACTGTAGATACAAATATGATTATCAAGACTAAAGATTAAAACAGTTCAATTCAGTTCGAATTATAAAAAAAATGATGCACTCCAAACTACTCATAACATGGCCTATGATATTATTTGCATGCTCCGTGAGAGTGACTCAGTCTTCATGTATTACATGGTTTAAACAAAAACGAATAATGCAGATCAAACTATCACAAAGGGTTACGTTTGCAATGATACAAATATCTTCATGATAAACCTGCTCACAATATTAAAAACTCGAGTTTGATAGATAATATTCATCATATCACTGGCCTATTTCCTTTCATTAGAATTTTGAATGATTTTGTGAGTGAAGTATAATCAATAAACCTAATAAGGGAATTATCATTAGGACTGATGTCAGCGAATGATAGTGATAGACATGTTCATGGGAAATGTCTTCGATCAAACTTGAGTTTCTCAACTTTTTTGCAGAGTTTATCACACATAATCATGCATCATACTCAGTTACTGATGAATGAATTTCAGCCGAAAAAGACTAAGATATAAAATTACACGCAGGTTAATATAAACACATGATTCATTGCTTACTATTTTGATGCTCTCTGTTGAGCTCTCGGCCATTTTGATGATTTGATTTTCACTTATCAGTTGATCCAATCAAGCAGCAAACTACTAAGCATGCATGCACAATCCGGTTGCTTTGTCTTTCCTATCAAATCAATAGAGCACTTCCGTCACTTTCTTTCACTCTCATAATGCATTTCAGGGGGAGATCCAGGATTATCAGAACTGGGGGAAGGGTCAAATGATTGTCGATAGCTATTTTTTTCCTACGGAAATACTTCTTTTTATGTCTAACCGATTTCCCCAGGCGAAGATGTTGAGTTAGAACAAAAATACTAATATTAAACAAAGATAAATACGAATACCATTTCCTGGAGTTATGAATAAAATTAATTTATAGGAATTCAATTTAGAAGTTTTATTTCAATTTTGTCCCCCGAATAATGTAACAGTTATAGCCGTAAAATGTGTATGTATGTTCCTTTCGTCTCCGGCTCACCGGATGGACCGGTGGACTTTAGACTCCAGAGATGATCATAAGTTATCAAATAACATGTACATTTTTTTAGTCAAACAGCTGACAGCGGTATGTAGTCAGCTTCTTTAAATAGAGCATGTAGTGTACATTTTTTGTGTGCGTGCGTGTGTGTGTGTGTAAGAGAGAGAGAGAGAGAGAATAGAGGGAGAGAGAGGGGGCGTGAGAGCGGGGAATTGAATTGAATTGATATGATTTATTTTAACATTTCCATACAAAATAACAAATCAATATACAATATATTGCATGGACACAGTAATTATTTAGCACATTAATGACATAATAAACATAAGGAACAAAATTAACAAGAAAAAAATCAGAAATACAGAATAACATTAGGCTACAAACAAATTAATGTCAAAGGTTGTATATGTTTTTTTCTCACTTTGTTTTGTTCTTTTACTCTTTTAACTCTTTTATCTTTATCTTCCCTTTGTTCTTGTTCTTGTTCTTGTTCTTCTTTTTCCTCTTCTTCTCCTTCTTCATCGTGATCTTTTTCCCTTCTCTTCCTTATCCTCCTATATGCATTTTTTCCATTTTCGCTTTCTACTGCTTTTTTCTACACCTTCCCCCTCTCAGCCTTTACTCTTCCTCTTTAAATCTCCCCCACTCATAATTTTAATAATTTACATTGTATTTGGAAACTTTTCTCCTCACCTTTCAGTTCTAGTCTTGATATTACACTTGCTTCGTTTACCGTCTACTGCTTACTTCAGTCCTTTTTCTTTCACATGATTTCAGTAGAACTATGTTACTTTATGCTAATTCTGATTTCTACCAATTTGTGTTTCCATTTGTTGCAATAAGCTATATTTCTCGTATTTATACTGATTTATATTTCAGATTCAATACATCATGTTATGTTATGTTATATATTACATTTCGCGTTATTAAGTTTGTTTGCAAACTTTTGTAATTCGGCTAAACGCCGCGATGAAATTTTTATTTGAAATAAACCATTTTGAATGAATGAATGAATGTTGGGGTTATGAAAATTGATGCACTAACATCATAACCACATTTTTGTATTAATAAATTTATCGTTGTTTAGAAGGTAATTTTAAAATTTGGATTTGAATATATTCAGGGATTGAGAATTTTTAATATTTTCAGGTAAATTAGTCCAGAATACAGGGCCATTGTGAAATAGTGATTTTCGAGATAAGGAGGATTTTCCACATACAATACGATAATCAAATTTCCCCCTGGTATTATAACTGTGAATGTCAGAATTTCTACTAAACAAAGAGTGAAAGTTAAATGGTAATATTTTTAATAATATAAACACATAAAAACACCAAGATTATAATCATATAGTTCATATATTGGCAAATATTGAACTTTTGAAATAGTGGGGCAGTATGTGCTCTAACATCAGAATGAGATATCGTTCTAGTTAGTCTTTTCTGTAAGATAAGGATACTGTTTAATAAACATTTTTTTAAAGATCACCAAACTATGAGTCCATAATTAAAATTTGGTAATATTAAGGTGTTATACAACATTTACAATATATATGCCATCAACAAAATAATGAAAGTGAAATTTAGAAAATTTACACTCCCTGTCATTTTCCGGTATGTGATTTTTGATGAAAAAAATTACTTTTATCAGTACATAAAAACTGCTTGCAAGAGAGCCCTACATTATTTAATACATTCAACATACAATGTGAAACAATAAGCAACCTGATAGATAGTAATAAAACAAAGCAAGAGCAAAAATATAGACTGATAATGGAAACAAGTATCAAGACTTAACAAAATCAATTCATTTTTATATTTCTTTTTGAATCTCAACAGAGAAGGGCAACTCTTTATTTCAGACTCAAGACAGTTGCATAACTTTGGACCACTAAATGTGATTGTGGAACGAGAAAATTCACATTTAAATTTAGGAATGCGAATCTGACAGGACTGTCTGGTAGAGTATGCAGCAAACGAACAATTTTCATGAATAAGCATCTAAAAACTTAGGTAGCAAATTGTGCAAGTACGAAAACATAAAATTTGATTTTTGCAATTTGTGTACATCCTGAAATTTTAACTGACTAACTTTATGATATAAGGGATAAGTGTGTGATAACGGTGCTGGTTGCACCGTTTATAATGCGCATTTCCCGTTTCTGCTTAATTTAATTTTTTTATTCTTGGTTTTAAACAGCATACAACATGTCCTAGTTAGATTAATTTCAATTTGTTGGATGCAAACCAATCAAAAAACTTTACTAATTCCGAATTCAAGGTGTTGTATAAAAATGTAATGTTTTCTCCTGATAGAATCAAGTTTGTATCATCGGCATAAATAATCGCACGTAGCACAAGTGACCTGATTTCCGATTGCAATATAAACGGATTCCGATAGCTGTTTGAATTTTTGATATATTTCCGATACATCAAATTTTTCTTTCTACATAGTTTCTTTAGTTCAAGAGTAAACCAAGGTTTATAAATATGCTTTCTCTTACTCTGCATATTTACAAATGGAAAAAAATGATCATAGATATTATTCAATACAAAATTATGAAACAGTCAAATCGCGTATCAACGTTAAAGTCATGCAAATGCATATTCCAGTCTATTTCCGCTAACATCTCACAACATTTTGCAATGTTATTATCATCTATGACACGCTTGGTGGCAGTTTTATGTTCATTCAAATCATCGGCAAACTTAATACATGTAAAAATTGATCACCGACATCACTAAGCAAGATACCTGTCTTTACATAATTTTCAGGTCTATTTGAAAATAAATATTGTCAATGAGAGTCGCCGATGCCCTTGAGAACCTCGTTGGTTTTAGTATAAAAGTTGTGAAAGAATAAGTCATCAGTAGTTCAAAAACATTGTCAATATTAATTTTGTAGAAACTGTAATATGTAATAAATCAATATTTAAATCTCCAATTCAAAGACACTCCTCGTTTTCATTCATTGTTTTCAGCTATGGTTTCTCTAATATGACTGTCCAAAATTTCAGAGACAACTTGATTAGGTAGTCTATTTATATACAATAGTAAGAATTTTTTTCATGATTACTACCTAATTCAATAAATAACATTTCAATAACCTTATTAAAAACGTCCATATCAGTTCGCCTAAAATGTTTATTGTATCTTTTATAAAGAAACCCACACAACCACACGTTTGAGTTTTTACCTTGACCAAGGAAGATGTAATAATCTAAATTTAAAGATTTTTCTCCAATGACCCAAGTTTCACATAATGCAAAGATAGAAAAGGATGAGGAAAAAAGGATAGAGTACATATAAAATTGTCAAATCTTTTCTTTAGATTTCTGCACTTAAAATTGATTATGGATATAGAATTGTTACAATTGCGAATACTATGAACAACAGTATTATCATAGTCTTGAGGAAGTACACATTGCGTATCGTTGACAAAATCATGCTGTATTGCCCTCATAGAAGTTGAATAATATCCCGAAAAAAAATTTGTTTATCGAGAAATTTTCCAATAATCTTCATACAATAAAGAAGGATGACGAAATTATTCTTTTAGGAAACATGAATATTTGTCTACTTCACAAATCGCCACTTGCTAAAAAATATATTGACCTGTTGAGTCTTCACGGGTTTAGTCACCTCATGAAAGAGGCAACGCGCGTAACGCCTACATGTTCTTCTCTATTGGATCATGTTGGTTGTAGCAAAGAAAACAAAATAAGTCAAAGTTGTGTCATTGATCTAGGTATTTAGCGACCATTCTTTTACTTTCTGTACACGGGAAAATATTAGACTGGCAATAGGTCATCACAGGACTAATGATATCAGATCTATGAAAAAATATACAGAAGATACTTTCAATCTTCAACTATCTGCTGTTGATTGGTCAGGAATAACTGACTGTACAGATGAAAATGAGGCATGGTCAATATTTCAACATGTTTTATCTCAACGTTGAATATGATAGCGCCACTGAAACGGATTAGAATAAAACAAAGATCAGAAAATTGGGTGACTAAAGATATTCTTTCCCTAATTCAAGAGAGAAATATAGTGTACAAAAAAATGAGGAAAAGAGCAAAAGATGAGACGCTCTATAAAAGATACAGGGTATTAAGAAATATGGTCCAAAGAGAGGTGAAAAAGGCTAAGCTCGATTACTTACGAAGATATAAGAAAATAAACAAGATTCGAAAAGGCCTGGCAGAATCTAAAAGCTTAGGATTTTTAAAAAAAGAAGAGAAAAGAACAAGGATATGTCATTACATTCGATGGGGAATTATGTCATGATAAGATGGCCATCGCTCATGAATTCAATTCTTATTTTACAAATGTGGCTGCCAAATTAGTAAACAAACTCCCCCCTTCCTAAGACCTTTTCAGCGCAGACAATGATTGTATTCGTGAGTTTTACGAAAGGAAAGGTTTACGTGAAAACAGCTTCGAGTTATTACCAATCAGTGAACAATTTGTTTTCAAAGAGTTACGCTAATTGAATGTATCAAAAGTACTGGGTTAGACATGATTCCAGCTAAATTTCTAAAAGATGGTGCAAAGGTTTTATATAAGCCTTTAAGTTACTTAATGAACCTATCTATCTTAACGAGTACTTTTCCAGAGGATATGAAAATAGCAAAAGTGACTCCACTTTATAAAAAGAAAGATAAAACTGATGTTAGCAATTATAGACCTATTAGTGTTGTCAGCGGAGCATCAAAGATTCTAGAAAAATCGGTCTGTGTTCAAATTGAAAAAAAATGATATGATTTATGAATTTCAATGTGGTTTTCGACATGACTATTCGACTGAAACATGTCCAATTCATTTGACTTATAATTTGAGGACAGAAACTTCCCAAGGGCGCTTTGTTGGTATGGTGCTCCTTGATCTGCAAAAAGCTTTTGATACAGTTAATAATTGCATCTTTTTGAAGAAGTTACACCTAATGGGTTTTATTATGGCAAGTTTAGAGTGGTTCAGATCCTACTTGTCTAATCGACACCAAGTAGTGGCCATTCATGATATTCGTTCCAAACTAATGCCTATAACATGCGGTGTTCCTCAGGGAAGCATTTTAGGCCCAATTCTATTTACAAGTTATTATATCAATGATATCTGTATTCGTATAAAAGACTTAAAACTATTATTGTACGCAGATGACAGCGTACCATACTCTATTCTAATCCTAATCCAAAATATTTTGAGGAAAAGCTCAGTGAACAGCTGTCTACGTGTGTCGATTGGATGACTGATAATAAGCTTTCTTTACACTTGGGAAAAACAGAAAGCATTTTGTTTTGTTCTAAAAGTAGTTCTAAAATGTAATTTGAATTCAAAGTGACACACGATAATCAAGTAATCAAGAGAAAAGAATCTGTGAAGTATTTAGGCATTGAGTTGGCTAGCGCAATTTCATTTGCATCTTTAGTAGAATTAGTTGTAAAAAAAGCAAATTCTCGTCTGAATTTTTTGTACAGATATCAAAGTTGTATGGATTTAAAAGCAAGACGTAAACTCTGTTTTGCTCTTATTCAATGTTTATTTGACTATGCTAACCCTGCATGGTATAGAAACATTAACAAGTCAGATCAAAAGAAGTTGAAAATTATTCAGAACAAAATGGTGAGATTCATCAACTGTTCTGGTCCAATAACTCATGTCTGCTACAGCAAACTTTCTAAGATTGGTTTTCTTGAAGTCAACCAAAGATCAAAACAACTCGTATTGCACATCACGTGCATAAAATATATCATACTATGTCGAATCATTATATTCGATCCAACTACGATCTCAAGCTGACAACTTCAAGCTGAAATAATTTTAATCTGTTATTCTTGTATATTGTTGTACGTTGGAAGCTTGGCGAATACAAATCAATGGATCAATCATATCCCTATAATCACATTAGGATCATATATACTTTGTTTTCTTGAAAACGCATATAGTCAGAAAAGTAAGTTTACCCGGGTTCAAGAACCACTTCATTTATGTGATCCTTATTGATTTTTGAAGCTGCATGATTATTGAAGTTGATTATATCACACGTTAGCCAACACTATGAGTTTCCGTAATTGCAAAATGATGATTAATTAAACAAATATGAAATATGGGGTAAAATGATGATCCCATGCGGAAAAAAATGATTACATAATATCGGTAGATGTGATCAATATTTAACATTCCAGGAGGATACATCTCTTTCTCCCACCAAATGACATCTAACCGCAACAAGTAAAGCACGTAAGGAGAAATCTGTACAAGTAAACTTGAAAGCATTCTCCTATCGTCAGAGATGAGGCTTCATGAAAGAATCATTTGATTTGATTGATTTGATCGTCTGTTTATAGCCCCATCGGGGCATGCTTGAGCTGACCCCCGATCAACACCAGAGATGAATTGTCGCCTTCTGGATATTGCGAAATGATTCCATCTTGGAAACGATTTGTTCCGGTGAGAGTGCATCATCGGGGAAGTCGTGTGCTATCACTCCTACTTTGCTCTTCCCTGTTCGGATTAAGACATAATCAGAAACATTTCAAAGTATTTTTCTTTTCCTTTTCCTTTCTCTTTGCTTTACAATTTTCTACTCGTAAACCTTTTTTAAAGTTTTTAAAGCAATTTGAATATAATTCTAAACGATTTTATCACTTTAAATGTTTCACTAAAAATATTTTAAAGTGGCTTCCGCAATTATTAGTGAAAGATAGGACTTACCTAATACAATTTGGTCTTCGGTAAGAAACCATCATATAGAGCATCAGTAACGTTGGTGAGTGAGAATCGCCTGTTCTCAATTGAATGACAGAGAAGTAGAACATCTATCCCTCTGAAATCAAACGCAGTCATATCTCTGACGATTTTGACAGTTTTGACGACATCCGCCACGTTTGTTTCGATGATTTGGATGATCCCCTCCACGTTATTAATTTTACTCTGAATTTTCTCTCAAGCGTCAAGCCTTGTTTTAACATTTCTTTCTCTCTTTCTTACCTCCATCTATCTCTCTTTCCAACCACCAACCCCGCTCTTATCTCTCTCTCTCTCTTTCTGTTTTCCCTTTTTTTGGGCATCTGCTTATTTTGCCGCATAGCCGATATGATTCTTGTTAATACGTTTATATCCATTTGTATTCTACTCTGTACTGTTTTGCATGAATCATGTATTATAATTATTCGATGTTATTCAGCTCCTGAGCCAAAATGTGGTTTCTTCTTTTTAAATAATTACTTTTCAACTTGAAATATAATATTCTGTGATCCTTGTCTGCACTAAAAAAAATATTCTGTTCACCTTTTGGTAGATTGTTAAAACGGGATTGTATTCTTGTGTATGTGGTGTGTGCGTGTGTGGCAGGGTTTCTGTGTGTGTGCGAGCGAACGTTACCTTTTGAGCAACCCCCTCCTTCAAAAGGATGCAATGGTTTCTCAACATCTCAGCGATTAACGACTACAATTCATTTAATGTCCATATGACATGGTGTGCATACAACATCACAGTCGTTGTTATTTCTTTTAATTTACTAGTTTGTGAATAGGGCCTAAAGGTTGCTGATACCCTTTCACTTCATTGCTTACCACTTGGTACTAGTTATCACCGTAGCAATGAATTTCATTCACTCTCCCATCTCTATCTTATTCCATGTAGGCTAACATTCACAACTTATAAAAAGGATCATGAACGCATTCGATGTTTTTCATATTTTGTTAATATCAGCAAGTTTATTGCAGAACTTGGATTCATGCGATATGCATAAGGTATGTGAACCTCTGACTGACACACATTTCACATTTCCCCCGTCAAAATATTTAAAATAACAAGATGATGATATCCCCACCTGTATTTTTTTGTTTATAGGCCTAACTCATGAACACGATGACACCTTAATATCAGCATAAAACGCTGAATGTACTCTCAGTAGAAGCGATTTCGAAAATAAATCATTGAGTTCTGCTCGGACTTCGAGAAAATATTTTTTAAAAAGAAGAAATAATAATCCCCCATACAAGAAGAAATTGCTTTACAAATGTTCGCCCATAGGACTTTTCAAGGAACGATTTAATTGGACTTAAATTGTTACGCTTCAAAATATGTGCATCCTATCCCGATAAAATATAATAGTCATTTTTATAAACATAGCTTATAGATTCAACTTACAGATGGAAATGATCAAATCATGAATTTGGGTCAAACTTAGGCCGTATCCATTTTGGCACAAAAGGTAATTAGGTTCAACGTAGAAAGTAATTTTTGGTAATATGCTTTCAGTTTAAGTATTTTTAATTATATATTGAAGTAAATAGTACTCGATACCCATTGGCCTTTATTTAGAACAGATCTATACTTTCAGAATAATTAATTCGGGTGAACTAGATTTATTAACACTAAACATAATATCTGTTCTAACGAACCAAAATAACTTCCATTATTTAATTTGGTTTGCCACGCTTTATTGATTTCTGTATCATCTTGTTTAACACAACTTTTCATAAAACATGTAAGTATAGATCTGGTACATTCCCCCCTGAATAGATATCTATATATGTATACATTTATAAGAAAATTACAAATAAACCGAATACATAATGAACGTAAATGTGATACACGAGGGCTACAGTCTAAGTAACACTAAATTCACTAATGTGTTTTCTGCTCTAAAAATGTTTGTGTCAATAATATTTGTATACATGTATACACTATTTTCTTCTGTGTTTTGCTCTGTTACTGTTACGAGTTTTTATTCGTGATTTGTATTGAATTTAGTTGATGATATCATGATATGATAATGAATGGCAATCGATATATTACAGTATTAAAAACATGTTATAAAAATATGGCTTCCAAAAAAAGTATTTCCATAATTTTTAAAAATTAATTTCGTGGTGAGAGTTTAACAAAAATCAAAGTACAATTTCAGTTTACGCCATCAGTATTCTTTGGTCCTTGGAATAAATTTCTCATCGGGGCTCAATTCTATGATGTCTATGGTTTTCGTCTACGTGTACCACAAAAATAAATATAATACAAAAAGAAGACGAAGAGAAAGAAGAAGAACAACAATATACACACTTTCTCTCAGGAGTAAATACAGAAAAATGAAATATCCTGATTTCTTTATTTCCTGAATAACCTTTAGAAAGTAAAGCCAGCCCCAATCACACTGCTATATTTACCCTAGACAAACTGACTTTTAAGAATGATTTTCGAGTGACGAGAGGCCCGCCCCGTTTTTGCTGAACATATCATGGGTACCTTTGACATATATTTTGAGGCGATACTAGAGAACTGGAGACTCCAATCGACAGTAGGCTATACAGTGAAGATTGTGTTTCAGAAAATGTGATCAGTTTCTTCCAAACTGTCTTTCTCTTCAACAGCAACTGTGGTATGAATTTACTATTGTAGATATTGCTGCAGTAGATCAAGCACTTATGCAACTCAGTTGATTGGGAAATAGTGCAAGGAACCATAATCACGAGTATTGTCAGCAAGCCGCCTCACATCTTGCCGAGGCCTACAACATGGACACATCTTCATGCAGATGTATCTTAGTCTCCTTAGGCAATCTGATGAAGCCAAACGAAAGAATTGTTTGAGTTCGTTAAGTTGTTCTTGATTAAGCTGTACGGGAACCTGATTGAGACGACCACCGATTAGAACTACGGAAGAACTCGTAAATGTTGTCTCTTGATTGTGACGGAACAATTTCATCTGAGAAGTCAGATTTTCTCCTGTGATTGTCACCTCAGTAAAATCATGGGCTATCACCCCAACTCTGCTCTTCCCTATACAGAAAAATTAGAATGAGAAAACAGCCCGTGATGAAGAATACGACGGGACAATAAAATGAGAAAAACTACACCGCCTTATAATGTTCCCCAAATGCACTTTGGGGCCCACGCAGAGACGTCACTCAGTAGTGTCTAAAGAAGTGCACTACAAGAATTACAGTTAATCTGAATTGTGGGTTGGAGAATGCCTGAATATTCTGGCTTGTTTTGAATTCATAAATGTGTTTTAAAAAACACATATACAACTACAGGCACTCTTGAGTGCATACGTCAGTTTATAAAGCACATGTCATATTTATTCTCTGAACAATTTTAACTCATAAGAGTATATCCATTCTTTTTTTTTAATGGAAAAGTGTTGAATCACTATACTTGGAACTGCCGAGGAATGACAATGCTTTTACAATGATTATTATTTATATTGTTGGATGCGAAATTGCAAAAATTGCTCTCAGTATGATTGAATCGTTTTATTTACTATTTTCGTAACTGAAAAATAGCTGCTACGTTTGACTTAATACCTTAATAATTAGGGGGCTGCGAGGGAAGACTTCTATGCACAAACATGTGCTTGAACTTGGCTGTAAAGTGAACTCACCCACATAATTCTTTGCCCTTTTTAAGAAACGATCATACAGAGCACCAGTAACGTTGGTAAGTGAGAATCCCCTATTCTCAATAGAATGACATAGAAGTAGAACATCTATCCCTCTGAAATCAAACGCATCAATGTCTCTGATGTTGTAAGGGAGAGTCTGAAACTTCACAGTTTTGACGACATCCACCATGTCTTCTTCGATCTGCTGGATGAGGCCCTGCACGGTGTTCATTCGACTAATACTACAAACGCACACATATACCTTCTTCTCTTCTCCTACATGTTCTAGCTGTACAAGGAAAATAACGGAAGATGCCAAAATTAAGCTACTGAAAATTTATTTCATAAGTCCCATTATTACAGATTGAGAGAAACATCAAGATGACAATATTGTAATTTCCATGTGCTTTATTCAGATCATGAACAAAAAAGTATTTATCAAACGCATCAATGTCTCCATTGGCGTAATGAGCAAAACCTTTTTTTTTTTTGGGGGGGGGGCAGAACAAAATCCGCGTCACAACCACTCTTAAATTTTTATGCAGGCCCCGCGGAACGTTTATCAAAGTGGGGGGGGGGGCTAAAGCATTTACGATCAGGTAGAGCGTAGCATTAATTGGCGTGGGGTCTAAGGGCAAAGCCCCGGCGGTGTCCAGGGGCTGAGTCCCATGAAGCTCAGGAGTTTTGGGCATAGTTAATAACGGTCAGATGAGCATATTTTGATACCTTATATGTGACACTGGCAGGACACTAATTGACGTGGGGTCCAGGAGGCGGAACCCCAGAAGCTCAGGGCATTAAATTACGGTCAGAAGAACTCTTGTTCCAAAAACGAGTAGTGAGAATAATAAATAATGAAAGATTTTTTGTCGCATACGGAGCATCTATTATTTTGTTGAAAATAAAATCCTTAACTTTCACGATTTCTTTTCATTCCACCAAGGAAAGGTCATGTTTAAATTAACCTCCAATCAGGTTCCAAACGCTCTTACACAAGTATTATAACTAATGCACACATACACTCTACTAGACACCGTGACCAATATCATCTTCCTCTATAAACCCGGACAGCCTTCACACAAAAAACAATTGTATATACTGGACCAAAGTACTGGAATACGCTTGATGCTCCCTAAAACAACATATAAGTATCTTTTGTTTCAAGAAATACCTCAAAGGGAAGTCCACTCCAAAAATAACTTACATTAAATCAGACAAACCAATCAAAAAAAGTTTGAGCAAAATCGGATAACTAATAAGAAAGTTATGAATTTTTAATGACATAAAAACTTTGAAAATCACAAGACAAATTGGCAACTCACTGATGAGTCTGTGACGTCATTGCCTCACTATCCACTAATTGTTTTCTTTACATTGATAATATAAATTTCCAATTTTTCCCCCAAAATTCTTATTTCCTCACACCAGCATCCAAGCTATATTGATAGTAATATGTTTTTTTGTGGATGCACTAATATAGAGTAATTTTTGAAAATGTGAATTTTGATAAACTATTCATATACAAATTTATGATTATGAATATACAATATTCAGAAAGTAGTATCAATTCTTCAAAGTTCATAAAGTATTTTTTGAAATGTCATGCACGAAATATGATACAAATCATATAACCTGGGCAAAGGAACGAAGAAATCAAGTTTTGGGGGATAAAAAGGGAAATTAATGGGATAAAAATATATAAAGCAATTGATTAATAGTGAGGCAATGGCGTCACAAACTGATTAGCAAATTGGCAATTTGTGTAGTTATATTCTAAGTTCCATAGTTTTTCATACTTTAAAAAAAATTAATAACTTCTTAATTAGTTATCCGATTTTACTCATTTTTTTTTTTTTTTTTTTTGGGGGCTCTGTTTCTCTTGTTTTTCTGCATCTATTAAAAGCCAGTTATTTTTGGAGAGGACTTAGCCTTTAAGCTCACTATTTTGAAATCACACTCAGCTCCAGCCAGGGGCGGATCCAGTCGGCCGATTTTTCGCTCAGTGGGGGGTAGTGACCACTCATTTTTTTTTTTTTGCTCAACGGGGGACGTGCTATTTTTTCAACCACCACCCCTTGAGCGCCAGGGGAGGGGGCCCATCTTCTTCTTTGTTTACAAAAAAGGGTGTTTTTACCTGTTTTTTCTAGGGGAGGGGGCCCGGGCCCCCCTGGATCCGCCACTGGCTCCAGCTATGCAACCCTTAGTCGCCAGCCTGCGTAAACAACTTACTTTATATGCACACACACACACACACACAACAACAACAAAACTTTATTATTAAAATGCATCACGAAGCACGGATTTGCTTTCTAACTCTTTCTGGTCTTCTTGCTCATGCCTTCCAATTTCTCCTCATGAATTTCTCTGTTTCGTCTCTAAGGAATTAAAAATAGACTACCTGTTACGTGGCCCTATACTCCTACTTTCTCATCCTCTTTTTTCGTGTTTTCATCACATGCCCTTTTTTCTTTTCTTTTCTTTATCATCTGACTAGTTTTTCTATCGCTCAAAATGATATACGCTAGAACATGATTACAATGGACCATTCTCAGCGTGTTTTTCTGATTTGTGTGTGTTTGCTCCCGGAGAGTCCTCGGACGCGCGGATTCATCCGCCTTTGCCGGGTCTTTGTGTCACTTTTGTCGGGTCTTTGTGTCACTTTTGTCGGGGCTTGTTCGATGTACAATAGTTTATACTGCTAGGTACTACTAGGTTTATACTGCTAAGTACTTGACCATCGTCAGCTTGCATCAAATCTTGCGCATGTCCGCTCTCAAAGAGACCCCAGACGCGCGAATTCACCCGCCCGCGACAGATCCCCGGGTGCGTTATTTCTTCTGCGGCACAGATTGGGGCTTTTAAAAAAATAAGAGGTCTTGATTTAACCCTAACCCTAACCCTAACCCTAACCCTAACCCTAACCCTAACCCTAAACTTTCCCATAGGCTCAACACGCACCTAACCCAAATCTGTGCCGCAGAAAAAATAACGCACCCGGGGATCTGTCGCGGGCGGGTGAATTCGCGCGTCTGGGCCTGGGTTCTCTTTGAGAGCGGACATGCGCAAGATTTGATGCAAGCTGACGATGGTCAAGTACTTAAAGGGAATCAAAACCTTCACCCTACGTTACCTTTATTATAAAGTTTAAACGATTTGAATAAGATTAGTGAAAAATTGAACAAAATCAGGCAAGGTATAAGGAAGTTAAAGCTAAAGAAATAACTTGTCACAGAGGGCGATATTTGATTTGATGACATCATTTGTGGACAACTCTCCATGCCTTCTGTTCATGGAATTTCATGTTTTTCCTTCTTTCTTGTGATTGAGTTAATCTACTCCCCTGAAAACAAGATATAGAATGCAGAATGATATTCTACTTCACATTTTATGAAGTTCGGATATTGAACACAAATGAATACGAAGAAAATGAAAGAATTGTGAAATTCCATGATCAGAAGGCATGGAGAGTTGTCCACAAATGATGCCATCAAATTAAATATCGCCCTCTGGTGACAAGTTATTTCTTTAGCTTTAACTTCCTTATACCTTGCCTGATTTTGTTTAATTTTCACTAATCTTATTCAAATCGTTTAAACTTTACAATAACGGTAACTTAGGATGAAGGTTTTGGTTCCCTTTAATTTATACTGGGAATCTCGCTCAACAAGCCTAGCCTTTCTGAGATTCCCTTTTTTCCCTCTCAGTTAAACCAAGCAATATAGAATACTTTGTCTTATTTTCAAATTCAATTGTACTCTGTAAACTTATTTTGTTATTTGTATAATTAATTTGTACTATTATTATTGTAATACTGTATATTTCATACATATATATGTTATTTTAATTTAGGATATTTGAGTGGAAAAATTAATAAATCAAATCAAATCAAAAACAAATCCAGTGACTTGACCTAAGAAGAACTTGACATTTGTAAATATTATTGTTTTGACTTTATTGTGTGGCTAGAAGTTTTGCCTTGTCACCCATTTCTATAGTGACACCTGTAACATTACTTGAGTGCCACACATACTTTCTCTGGCAATCACATTCTAAACCCTAGCCAGAGTACGAACGGTCACAGCTCATTTAAATACCCCGTAGTCAGTACTTGCGTCGCCGTGCGAAAACTCCCTATTATGCTGCTTGTAAAACATGTAAACATCGAGGCCCGAATTCACAAAGGAGGTTTGTCGACAAACCTAGGTTTATGTGCGTCATATGACGCGTTTCGATGCGTTAATTTCAGACCAAGGTTCAGACAAACCTTGGTCTGAAACGCGTCGAAACGCGTCAATGTTACAATCATGTCACACAACCACCTACACACACATTTTAAAATTACAATTTTATTTAGTTTATTTATTTTGAATCAAAATTTACAAGTATATATTGACAAAATATGTATGCGTGTGGTGTGTGGGTGTGCATGTCTGTGTCTCGTATTTTAAAACAAAATTCTAACATTGATTATCTTAGCTTACCGAGTCTCTTCTTGGCTTTCCGTAAGATGTCATCATAAGAGCATCTGTAACATTTGTGATTGAAAATCGTCTGTTGTCTATGGAATGACAGAGCAACTAAAAGGCTATACCTGTACCGCTCCTGAACTATGTTATTAGGGACTTTTAGATTTTACACGACGAGAACGTGGACTGCCACGGTGACACCCTTTTAAGGTAATGTGACGTCCTTTTAAGGCACTGCCGGGCACGGGCCAGTGCCTTGAAAGAATGGCATACGTGGCAGTCCACTACGTCGACGTGCAAATCTAAAAGTCCCTAATATCTGGCGGCCGCCAGATAATTCCTCTTAAATTTTCCATTTTAATTCACTTGGTGGCACTAATGGGCTTCCGTACAAACGTGAGGAATTAGTGTGAATATAGTACAATCGGATATGAACCATCAAATAAATGTAGTCCTACCTTTCCGCAAGCTTCGAAACAGCAAGTTTAATTACCTATTGTTCACATAATTATATGGTGCAAGGTCTCTGAGCATGCAGACTAAATGTACAAATATCGTTTGACGTCTCATGACTTAACGGGAATTCCCAGTACATATAATGCCTTGGCATGCATAAACTCTGGCACGCAGGGAACCACGATTGCTGATATCCTTGTTATTTTTCCGAGATCATTTCCGGTTTTTATAATGGGGGCGAGGGGGTACATTTCTCTCCCTGACAAATTTCCAACAAGAAGAACAAACAATCACTTACTATTACAGTGTATAAGTTAGATGATCATCATGTTGAGCAAATTTCATGTATATTGATAAAAACATAATAATTGATAGATATTTGTTTGTTTAATTGACAAAGTGACGTCAGTCAGCTCAACCATACCCATGCAATTTTAGGCCAGGAACAGCAATTTTCTTGGATTACCATAGGCCTGTAGATCTGTGAAAATGAGAAAGTTATGATTTTTTAAAAGTTGTAATCACTATATAGGTATGGATTCTTCAAATTGGCTGAATCGGTAATGTCTCTGTAATGTATGGGCGGATCACTTTCCCATTTGTTCCAAAACACATAATTGTAGCTGATAAAAGATATTAATTAATCTTTTTTATAAACTGTCCCTCACCCCGCTCTCTCTCTCTCTCTCTTTCTCTCTACGTCTCTCTGTTCTCCCTTCTCTACTGTGTATCTGCTTATTTTGCCGTAGTCGATATTATTTGTGTTAATAGGTTTGTATCCATTTGTATTCTACTCTGTACTGTTTTGCATGAATCATGTATTATAATTATTCCATGTAACTCAGTTCCTTAGTAACAATGTTGTTTCTTCTTTTTTTAGTAAATAATTTTCACCTCGAAGTATAATATTTCGTGATCCTTGTCTGGACTAAGAATAATAATTCTGTACACCTTTTGGTATATTGTTAAAACAGGGTTGTATTCTTGTGTGGGTGTGTGTGTGTGTGAGAGAGGGTGTTTGCATGTGTGCGAGCGAACGTTACCTTTTGAGTAACCCCTCCTTCAAAATACTGCAAGGGCTTCCCAACATCTCAGTGATTAACGTCTACAATTCATTTAATGTCAACATGATTATGTTGTGTATGACAAAACATTCATTATTTCATTTCTTTTAATTTACTGGTTTGTCAATATGGCCTGTAGGTTGCTTGCTAATACCTTTTTAAAATACTTTATTGCTTACCTCTTGGTACTTGTTATGAATGTAGCACTTATACAATTATTATGCAAGTACTGGTACTCTTGGGTGCATGCTATGACCAATATTTCGAATTTCCCGTCAGTTTATAAAGCACATTACGTACTTTTATTTAATGCAAAACTTTAACTCATAAGAGTATATCTCTTTACTCAAAAATGGAAAAGTGTTGAGGCACTGTACTTGGAAGTGCCCCTTCTCATCTGTGATAAGTGCCCTTTTTTATTTTGACACATGCCCCCCTTTTTTTCTAATAAGTGCACTTTTTCCTTCAGACAAATGCCCCCTTTTTTAAATAAGAGCCACCTCCCTTCTCATAAATGCCCCTACTCACATCCTGATAAATACCTCTATTAAAATCTCATAGTTGCCCCTTTTCCTACAAACGCCAATTTTTCTTTGTAATAAGTTCCCCTTTCTATTCTCACTAGTGCCCCTATTTATCACAGGTGAGTGCCCCTTTCAGGTACAAAACGTGCCCCTTACCACCTCATATAAGTACCCATTCACGTCTTATAATAACCTCTTTTCAAATCTGAGAAGATGTCCCTTATATTTTGACAAGTGCCTCTTTTATTTTTATAAATGCACCTTTTCATCTCCGGTGAGTGCCCTTATTCAAAAATGCCCTCCATACCTTTGTAATAAATGCCCCTTTTCATCTCTGATAAGTGCCCCCTTATCCTTCCGAATTATGGCCAAATTCCTTCTAATAATTGCCCCTAATTCTCCTTTGTAATAAGTGCCCCTTTTCCGTCCTCATAGGTGCCTTTTTTCAACTCTGGTGAGTGCCCCTTATCAGGTGGGTTGGGGGTAATGAGCACTAATTTTGTTTCTCAACGGGGGGTATGGAGCACTATTTGTTTTTACTCAACACCCCCATTTTTTAAAAGGTAAAATTAACGTAACCATCTTTTTTTTTGGCTCGGGGTGGGGCCCACCCCCTGGATCCGCCCCTGCATGAGACCGTGGCTTAAAGCCACGGTCTCATCCGACCCGTAGACGTAGTGAGTGGTCCACGTAAAGATTTTGGGGTTGTACGTGGCCCTCCTCGGGTGGCCAGCGCGCACTACGCACGTAATTTCAAGCTACCTGTCCCCCGCGTAGCCTAATTTTCCTACGTGGAGAAAATATGGACATTTGGTCTGAGATTATTTGCATGGTGCATGTGTGGTGAGTGGGGGGTGGGGGCACATGGGTAGTACTTGCGAATTTTCTTTGTTATTTGCAGGGTATAAGCTAAATAATAGGATTTGTGCATCAGTCATAAATGCCCCTACTCACATCCTGATAAATACCTCTATTAAAATCTCATAGTTGCCCCTTTTCCTACAAACGCCAATTTTTCTTTGTAATAAGTTCCCCTTTCTATTCTCACTAGTGCCCCTATTTATCACAGGTGAGTGCCCCTTTTCAGGTACAAAACGTGCCCCTTACCACCTCATATAAGTACCCATTCACGTCTTATAATAACCTCTTTTCAAATCTGAGAAGATGTCCCTTATATTTTGACAAGTGCCTCTTTTTATTTTTATAAATGCACCTTTTCATCTCCGGTGAGTGCCCTTATTCAAAAATGCCCTCCATACCTTTGTAATAAATGCCCCTTTTCATCTCTGATAAGTGCCCCCTTATCCTTCCGAATTATGGCCAAATTCCTTCTAATAATTGCCCCTAATTCTCCTTTGTAATAAGTGCCCCTTTTCCGTCCTCATAGGTGCCTTTTTTCAACTCTGGTGAGTGCCCCTTATCAGGTGGGTTGGGGGTAATGAGCACTAATTTTGTTTCTCAACGGGGGGTATGGAGCACTATTTGTTTTTACTCAACACCCCCATTTTTTTAAAAGGTAAAATTAACGTAACCATCTTTTTTTTTGGCTCGGGGTGGGGCCCACCCCTGGATCCGCCCTGCATGAGCCCGGGGCTTAAAGCCACGGTCTCATCCGACCCGCGTAGACGTAGTGAGTGGTCCACGTAAAGATTTTGGGGTTGTACGTGGCCCTCCTCGGTGGCCAGCGCGCACTACGCACGTAATTTCAAGCTACCTGTCCCCCGCGTAGCCTAATTTTCCTACGTGGAGAAAATATGGACATTTGGTCTGAGATTATTTGCATGGTGCATGTGTGGTGAGTGGGGGGTGGGGGCACATGGGTAGTACTTGCGAATTTTCTTTGTTATTTGCAGGGTATAAGCTAAATAATAGGATTTGTGCATCAGTCTTCGTTTTATCGCTGGAGAAGAGATAGCGATTCCACCAGAGCGTCTACGGCGCGCCACTTACGTAGCACCCACGTACTATACCCACGCACTGCATGACAACGTGAACACCTCGAAAAAATGCATCTACGTGGACCGGACGCAGGTGATTTGACCACTCCCAGGTATAATTTGCCCACGTAGAAAAATTGCCACGTAAGAAAATTTACTGCCCTACGTGTGCGCTACGCCTAAGTGGGTCGGATGAGACCGTGGCTTAAAATGAACTCACCCACATAATTTGTTTGCGCTTGGTTAAAAAAAAATATACAGAGAACCAATAATGCTGGTGAAGTGAAAATAAAGTGAAAATCGCCTGTTCTCAATAGAATGAAAGAGAAGTAGAACATCTATCCCACTGAAATCAAACTCATCAATATCTCGGATGTTGTAAGGGAGAGTCTGAAACCTCATGCTTCCTACGTCGTCCGTCATGTCTTTTCCGATCTGGTGGATTAATCCCTGCACGGTATTTGAATGAATCCATGGTCGCGTTTATCGACCAAATTTTTGCCTAGAATCAGCGTTTTCAAACGTCTTTCAGGCAAATTTTTAAGGCGATAAACGCAAAGCCCTATTTCAAACGTCTTTAGATATGGGCATATTGTAACGCCGAAAAAGGTGCGTTTTGAATGTGACATACAGCCAGAATCACGTTTCTGAGACACGATAAACGCAAAGCTGTTTTGAACCCCACATACAAATCGGACCTTCCCATATAGCTCTATGGACCTTCCCAGGCTAATCCGCTTCCAAGGTCAAACGGCGCAAAGCAGCTGGGCAGAGACAAGGCCTTTATTTTGAATCGTGAAGAGACGATAAACGCGACATCCCGCGAATCACGTTCGTATAGTGGGGTTCGATAGTGGGGTTCGATAGTGGGGTTCGATATGTACATATCTGATGGCAAGACCCGATAAACGCACCCCATGACACATGCTCCGCCGACGATTGCTCCGCCGACATTTACTCCGCAAAACGCGACAATTGATCCGCGACATTTGCTCCGCGACATTTGCTCCGCCGACAATTGCTCCGTGTGAAGCGGTAAATGCTCCGGTGACAAATGATCCTCGAATGACAATTGCTCCGTCGACAGTTGTTCCGTCGACAGTTACTCTGACGACAATTGCTCCGCCGACATTTGCTCCGCAAAACGCGACAATTGCTTCGCGACATTTGCTCCGCGACATTTGCTCCGACGTCAAATGCTCCGCCGACATTTGCTCCGCCGACAGTTGCCCAGTCGACATTTGCTCCGACGACAATTGCTCCGCCGACATTTGCTCCGCCGACAGATGCTCCGATGACAATTGCTCCGCGACATTTGCTCCGCCGACAATTGCTCCGTATGAAGCGATATATGCTCCGGTGACAAATGATCCTCGAACGACAGTTGCTCCGTCGACAGTTGCTCCGACGATATTTGCTCCGCCGACAACTGCTCCTCCGACATTTGCTCCTCCCCAAAAGTACCTTGTTTCAACGAGGTACTTTTGGGGAGGAGCAAATGTCGGAGGAGCAAATGGACAAATGCTCCGCCGACGTATCAGGAGTGCCCCGTAAAAGACAAATTCTCTCTGATCCAAAAGTGTCTCGTGCAAGACATAAATTCTCCTCTGGCAATTAGTGCAATAAATTGCTCTGCCGTCATTTGTTCTGCCTAAAGAGTGCCTTACAGAAGACAAATGCTCAGCTGTTTATTGCTTTTCCCCATAATGTGTGATTTAAAAAAAAAATCAAGTTATAGCTCCTTATTCAAGTTTTCCACCGAAAGATAATTACTCCGCTCAAAATCTGTTTCATGTAAAGACATGTATTGCACATTAGCTGATCCAAAACTCAAAACTCTCTCTCTCTCACACACACACGCGCACTCTATCTCTATCTCTCTTTTTCTCTCTCTTGCTCCTCCTTTTCCCTTGTACACCCTTTTCTTGTCTTCCTAGCTCTTTTCTTTCCTCTCATGCTATTAGTCTTCTTTCATTTTCCTCAACCTCTCGAGTTCTATTTCTCTCATGAAATTGTAACCTAATGTAGTACATGTAGTACATTCTTGTTTAGAATAGTATTTTCAATAATTTTCAGTCTGTTTTCTATAGGTTTCTTTCCTTCAGTTATGTGTATGTAGCTTTACTATATATATTAGTGTGTAAAGCACCCCATCTCATTCGAGTACTTTGTTTTCACTGGCTTTAATGGTATTGTATAACAATGCCAAATCTGAGATGCATGGCCCTACGTGTTGTCAGCGTCTGTGATATGGTGTAATATTGAAGCCCTAAAAAGATTGCGCTTCAAAATGATCATGAAGTGCCTCAAAAAAGTGAAAATCTTTGAGTGACCGGTTTTACCACACTCATATTCCCAGTAGACTGTAGTGTTATAAAAACAGTTGGGAAAACGGTTTTTGAAATTTCGAATTCCAATAATAAATATCTTGATAATCAGACGGGCGATCGGCTTGTAAACGTCATGGGATTCCTGACTGACCTAAAGGTTTATAATTATGATTGCAGCATGAGCTAAATCCAGGATTTTGTTAGAATCTGAAACAAAGATACCCAATCCCTTTAAGTGACACACGGAGCCACCGGAAGAAGAGCAATTGGCTGATCATGAAGAACTAACATCAAACTGCAACAAAATGATTTGTGAAAATGGGAATGAGCAGAAAGGTTAAGAACTAAAAAGTAAAGATAATAAAATAACAGTGTTATTCATTTTCTTTATTCTTACCTTTTCAAAAAATAATTAGAAAAAATTCCATCACATATTCAACCAAACAATTTCCATGATGCAGATTTTTTTATATTTTAAGTTACCATTCATTTCTGAAAGAACTGTTTTCACAATTATCTTCATATTGTTTCAACCTAATTCTTCTACAAACTGTATAGGCCTAATTCCCATGATCCTAACATCATTTTCTACTCGGTTTATCTTCTTCTTATCTCAATTCCAATCAAATTTTTTATTGGAGTTCTGGTCATCCAATTACATTTCGAAATAAACAGTTTCAAAGCATTGTGAAATTAGATTATAGGTGTACATAAACAAGATTTAGAAATTATCGAATCGATAAATTTGCACACGAAAGTCCCCCTCAGGCACTTGCGCTGCATGCAGAAACGAGTAGTAGTATATGGGACCAAACTCAATTTATTCTGGCATGAATGTTCAGCCCGAACACTTCAGCTATTTCTTGTCATTACTAATATTAATCATAAAGGCCTTTGACGAGCAACCCCTTTCAGGGAACCTTTTAAAAAGTTATAACATTCTTCCTAACTGAGAAGGAAACAAAATGCGAAAACACACACAAAAATACTTTTCCCAGTACAAAGTAGGCCTATTTATGCGTCATTCCAGTTTGTCTCAAAAACTAGGCAACACATAAAAAAAATAGACATCCGAGATATTGATCAAAGAATCTTTTAAAAAACAAACTCGAAAAACAAGAGGATTGAGCACCATACAATTATTAACATATCAAAGAATCTATGCTAATATTGCAAAATACGTATAAAAAGGATTGGAAACCATTCTCTTACTCCTGCTAACCGAACAATAGCCAAAACACTCTCAAATGGTGATGCAACAGGCAGCATTATAACATAAAAACAATCCTACATATCAATTGTTGGATGGTAAATATTCTTAATAACAATAAAAATCTAGAAAGCAATTACAGCTCAAACATGAAACGTATGATACATGTGTCAAACTGCTCTGAAATAAAAAGATTGCAAAATAAGCTTTTACTTCCCTGACATGTAATGATTGCTTATTGTACATTATCTGGGAGATGAACAGTTATTTCAGCATATTCGAAATGACTTTTAGGTAACTCCCTTTTCTCCCACACCATCAACATTCATTATTTTCATTTCATCTACATTATTTCATGAAATGTATTCAGAAAACGAAACAAACTATAAACTAGAAATGCAATCGTGTCACAACGATATGCGTGCAATGACGCCATGTTTCTACATGTCAAACGAAAGAGCTTCTCTCGGACTATCCAGAGCAATTTGTAACAAGTCTGTAGCTTCTGTGATAGTGGAGATAGGTAGGGCGAAAGAAAGGCCTCAAAACGGCCCGAAACGGACAAAATAGCGCCGTTCTGGAGTCCAAAAGCGTGAACCGATTTGCCCCATAGACAATGCGTGTAATGCATGGGCGGAAAACGTACAGGATCTGTATTAAGACCGGACTTAAATTGTTTTTTTCTCTTTATGTCTCTTTATGGGCCGTATTTGGTATCATTGGAAAGAGAATTTCATGGTTGTTATTGTAAACCACTCTCTTTTTCTATGATAATCCTATCGAAACACGTGATGTAAAATAGATTTATAGGACAAAATGGCGTCTTAAATGGCCCCCTTGAACAATTTCTAAAATCCGGCTCGAGGTGCCCTGCGTATTGCAATTCGAAATGTCACTGCAAATTTTCAAGGAAAAAAGGGAACGTTTAGGGGGCGAAAAGCTGTCTGAAAAAATGACGCCATAGCCGCAATGTACTGCACGCATTAAACGCGCTATTACGTAATGCATAGTAAATTCATCATTTTGGGCGATAACTTTGCGCTGACGTCATCGAATTTTACCAAACTTGGCAGACAGTTGTCACGTTTATGGATACATATGTCTGCCAAGTTATAGGTATATGGCGAAATTGGAGGGCAATTTTCTTAAATTTGGTCAGCGTTAGGGTATATAATTTTGTATATGGCTGGAAAGGGCATAACTTCAAGTATCTAAATCAAAAAAAGGGTACGCGGGTTTGCCAAGACACAATAGAGATACGGCCACAGAAAGAAAGCCAATTCCCAGAACTTTAGAGGGCGCTATTTATTTTTTGCATAGCCATTGGGGCGTGAAATTTGGCATGGCTATGTGCAATTATGAGATAAAGATACTGAGAGATTTAAAAACAAAACGGAAGTTATATGAGAAAGTTATGGCAGTTTTAGATCTTTAGGGTTAATTTTTCAAGAATTTGAGAGATTTTTGACGGAGTCGGTTTCAGATTTGAATTTTGAGTACAAAGACGGCATTTTGAAGGTCAGGTTATCCATCGCAGATGAAAGAACATCTCTTAGACTATCTAGAGGAATTTGTTAGAAGTTTGTAGGATCTAGGATGGTGGAGATAGGAAGGAAGAAAGAAAGGCCTTAAAATGGACAAGAAACTAACAAAATGGCGCTTGGACGGTTATGCATGAGTGATTTCGAAAATCGAAGAATGTAGTGACCTTGATGAGACGCTAGAGATTATGCCTACGAAATTTGAAAGGAAAATGACATGAGGAAAGTACCTATTAAACTAGGAATAACAAACACTACGTGCAAAACGAATGGGATTTCCGGACGATAAGGAAAACAAGGAAAAGGAGAAGAATATTAATGGGCAGCATATGTGAACGAAAACAAGGCAATGACGATGTTCGTCATTGCAAAAATAATAAAAAATAACCCATGAAAAAATGTTGTCGGCGAAGCATTTGTCGAAGTACTAATAGCATTTGTATTTTACGGGGCAATGTTTGGGCGGAACAAATGTCGTCGCAGCAAATGTCAACGGAGCAAGTATCGCTTCATCCGGAGCAAATGTCGGAGGAGCAATTGTCGGCGGAGCAAATGTCGGCGGAGCAAACGTCATCGGAGCAACTGTCAACGGACCAAATGTCGGCGGAGGAATTGTCGTCAGAGCAAATGTCGCGGAGCAAATGTCGTGGAGCAATTGTCGGAGCAATTGTCGTCGGAGCAACTGTCGACGGAGCAACTGTCGGCGGAGCAACTGTCGGCGGAGCAACTGTCGACGGAGCAACTGTCGGCGGAGCAATTCTCGTCGGAGCAACTGTCGATGGAGCAACTGTCGGCGGAGCAACTGTCGGCGGAGCAAATGTCGGCGGAGCAATTGTCGTCGGAGCAAATGTCGCGGAGCAATTGTCGCGTTTTGCGGAGTAAATGTCGGCGGAGCATGTGTCGGGTTACCACTTGAATGGCGACCACTGCACACGCACACATCTACCTTCCTCAGAACTAAGTATTGTAGCTGCCTTAAAGAAATTAATTATAAGGACTGACTTTTTACATTAGGTATATTAAATTGACTAAGGCCCATGCATGTCTACAACTGTCGTTACATTTTAGGTGAAGCAACTACTGGCTTTTCATTATTATCATTATTATTATTATTATTATTATTATAACAAAGTTGCCCATATAATTGGAATAATTTGTTATTTCTTTTCATGAAGTGATTGTGACTATTATGGTTTAGTGTTGATAATGTGTATCTTCTCAGAACCTTACATGCATCAATCTTTGTTACTCTTTAGATTAATCAATAAATAAGTTCTGAAAAGATATAAACGTTATTTATCAAGAACCCATATTCTCACAATCACTTCATGAAAACAGGTAAGAAAAAACAGTGTGTAATTGATATTATTATTATTATTATTATTTTCATAATTATTCTGATCATCATCATCATCATTATCATAATAATAATGATAATAATATATAATGCACCAAATCCACATGAACATTATATTTCTTTATTTGTGCAATTCGTATGATAACACATATCATTCTAAAGTGTTATGTGGTCATCAGAAACATGAGAAATGGTAGGACAGTAAATAACAAGCGTACTGATTTGAATTGAATTGAAGTGAATTTATTTTCCTCTGCAAAACTTGCAAAACAAATTACATTTCAACTATACAACATATACAAAGTAAAATAAATTTTTGAACGTATACACAATATAATAATAGAAATGTTGAGAGTAAACATAAATGTTACTGATTACACACTATCAAGAATTAGTCATTTATTTTAACATTTAAAGAATTTTTCAACAAAATGCCTTTAAATTGATGGAAATGTTTTCTATTATATAATCTTGGAGATCAATCCAGGGTTCAAACTTTCATGCTGAAAAGCATTTACACTATAGGCCTATCCTTTTGGAGAAACACTGCAGAAAACTAAGACGACTTAAGATTTGTATTATGTTGCTGTGTGTGAACGGGTCTTGTTGGCCCTTTGTACATTATTTTCACAAACTCGAAACCACGCAATATATGATATCATGCATACAACGCATAGACTATAAAGATTAATGCTATGCGTCGTATAAATGTTATGACAGGCTTTTCATGGACAAAGAAAATTGTTAAATCGCTTCCTGTTGAACTGTCCGCAATATTGAGCTAACTAAATGTAAACTATTAAGCTTATATTCCATTTGAAAAAGAAACAAGACCAATGTCATTGCCAACTTATTCGTCATTGAGGAAGCACTACCTTTAACAAGGTGAGCGAGAAATCCCCATACTACACGTGATATTATGCTGCTTGTAAAACATGTAAACATCGAGGCCCGAATTCACAAAGGAGGTTTGTCGACAAACCTAGGTTTATGTGCGTCATATGACGCGTTTCGATGCGTTTCAGACCAAGGTTCAGACAAACCTTGGTTTGAAACGCGTCGAAACGAACCTTGGTCTGAAACGCATCGAAACGCGTCATATGACGCACATAAACCTAGATTTGTCGACAAACCTCCTTTGTGAATTCGGGCCCGAATGTCTGGGATTCTCCGACCCGCGTTCAATACAGCAAGTACAGTTTATAGCATGTACTTTGAACTCGATCGGCATCGAAAGACTTTCGACAGTGTGACCCCAATGAAATCTACTAGTATCTCATATTGTCCAAAATTAAAATAACAGATAAAGCGATCGAAGTTTATAACGGCACTTTCTCTTCAGCAGCTAATCTAATAGAACCAAATTAAAAACCTTTATAGGATTATGCATACTAATAATAGTATTCAAGTAATATTTCTAAGATGGTTCTGCTGATATATATATAAATGTAAACATGTTGCTCATGTGTTCAAGTATATCCCAGCTGTATTCTAAAGCTAGATTTGTATTCCTTTAAAAAATCTGATATCTTTGTCTAAATTTACACTTTATCGTAGGCATCTATATCCTAGATCTAGATCTAGATCTAGTTCCAATCTAAATCAAAGCAATAGAACTCCACTCATTCTTGTTTAGTAGAGCTCTTCTTTTTTAAACAAATGTTTCTGCATTTATTGAAAATCAAATACAAAATATTCAAATAACAATGATAGTATATAACATAATTGATTAACATAAAAAGTGACAACTGAAATACACACACAAAAATGCAGATATATAATTGAAAACTTGAAATTATGGAGGTAAGTCAAAGAATCAAGATAAATGCAGAGACCAACTATCATAAGCATGAATGCTTGAGTCGATGGCAGCCGGGAGGCGTACTTGGACCCCAATATGAACTCATTTTCATACATCTCGTCAATCTTGTCAAAAACAAGCTACGAAAGCTTGGAAAGAGGTCACAAACAATTAGACTTTGATTATTTATTGCTTTGCCTCACTATTTATAAAGGCAAAAAATAGAACTGAATAAATACTGAGATTCGAGCCCAAACCCAAGGTTGTATTACGCTGTCCTTACCGATTGAGTTAACGATGGATTGATGAAAGGTGGGTTTGCATGATTATTATAACCCTATCACTAACCCTAACGGTTACCATGTGCGCATGCGCAGGTTTAGCTAGCTAGCTAGACTCTTCGCGAGTTCATACTGGGGTCCGGAACTCTCGTGGGAAAAATAATTTAGCAGCCGGCGATGGGGGGTACATTACGCTGTTATAGGAGAATGTAGGAGAATAGAGTGTCACGTATAAAGATTTTTCAGAAGTATTTTAAATAAAAAGTGGGAAGAAATTTAAAGAAAGAAAAAGAAAAGAAAAGTGCATCTCAAATTAATTTATATATATATAAACAAACAATTAAAATCATTTAGACCATTTTAATGTTTATGGATATTTGGATATTAAATATTTTTCATCGAGGCTTTGAATGAATAAAGAGATGCAGAGTGTTTAATATTGCCAGGTAAAGCATTCCAAATATCTTTCGATTATACTGGCTGAAAAGTTTTGGGTTAAAAGAAACTCTCAGACGATAGTGTAATGGAAAAACCATCAGCAATATAAGAATAAAAATCATTCAAGACAATTGGTACACATATATTATTAACAAAATTGATTTCTATATACAGCATATCGACCACGATTGTGAAAATGGTTATCCTTAAAATCAAAAGTCTGGAATAATACTTCCATATCTACTCATTAGTTCATCTGTATAAGATATTAGATTAGATTACGCCAAACGAAATGTTTTTTATACTAAATTGTCCAAAGTTCATGGTTTTGTCGGTGAACCACGAGCACAGCCACAAGGTGTAGCCCTTTGCAATTTAGGTTTGGCGGGTTTAGGCTTGTCCAGTTTGTTTCCAAAATATTTTTCAAGCTCCTCCCATTGATCAGTGTTCAATTCTACAGGTGACTTCGAGAGTTTTCCACCGATGAGCTGCAGAACTGATTTTCTGAATGTTCTTTCTTGATTGATTTTGAAAGATTCCATCCTACTTTCCAGTCTTTCAGACGAAAGTTCAGCAGATTCAAAGTCATGAGCGATCACACCCACCTTACGTTGGCCTACAAGGAACATGTACAGAACACATGCACTGCGAATTATTCATTGCTTTATCGATATTATCAGCATTAGTTACACATAATAAAAATAATACTAATAATGATAATAATATTGATAATAATAATAGCATAAATAATAATATTAACAATAGTGATGATGATGATGATGATGATATAAAGAATTATAATAATAATAATATTAATAATGATGATAGTATAGAGATATCGATTGCTTTGAGAGGCCTGGCTGTTTTATAGGCTCAAGCACCCAGGCGCGCCTCATGGCAGGATGTGCACGTTCTCGAGAGCCAATTAACAGCCAGACCTCGAATATTAAAGCAGCCGATATGACTTTTATATGCCGAATTGAAACAAAAATCCACCAAGAATTCTTACCTTATCCTTTTATTGTGTAAAGATTGGTTAAAACATCACGGAAATTTCAGACACTGTCTGTTAATCTTCGCTGGAAAAATTACTGAATTTCAATTTCAATTTCAATTCAATTTATTTATGTTTCCAACAAAACATTACAAAATCAATTTTAAAAATTTACAACATTTTAAGAATACATATTGGAAACAGAGGGGTCCACTAAAAAGCAATGCTAGTACAAGTGTGGATACCTCAAATGAAACTTAAGAATAATGATTAATTAAATCAACAAGTTCGTAACTACAATCATTTGGGAATCGCAGACAAAAAGCACTGTATGGTGTCCGCGCTCGCACAAAGACAATTTTAACACGTAAACCAATGGGGATCGCAGTATGAGGGCACTTTTCAAAAGACTATTGACTGGTAGGCGACTACGAGGGCACTTTTTAAAAGACTATTGACTGGTAGGCGGGGCATGGCTAAAATCACGACTCCAATTTCGACCAATCAGATAGCTAGATTTCTAAAGTGAGGTATGTAATAACTATAATAACAATTATGATAATAGTAATAACAATAATGATGATAACAATAACAATTATGATAATGATATGCTGTTCTTGTATACTACATATTACATTATAATGTCAAGTCTCTATACTCTTCCAAGGGGCTTTTGGATATTAATATACCCTTGCTTTAGCTCCGGCAACCGTAGCTCTCATTGCATTCAAGGAACAAATCATACCAGGCGCCCACATACTACACATGGGTCGAGTGGCAACTGGAGATTATGTCTTGCCAAAGGAGGTTAGTGCTGCAACAGGGATTCGAACCCGTGGTGAAAAGTCCGAAGACTTATTTACACCACAACACCTCTATTTGAGCAGACGGACGCACACAAACACACATGCACATAATTATACCACTCATGGTCACGACTTCATTTAATAAAGATGATTTACTTGTATACACACACAACCTCACAAAATTTACAATTTAATTGTATTTATTTATTTTTAATCAAAATGTTTAAGTTTGTATTTACATACATACATATATATGTGTGTGTGTGTGTTTGTGTGTGATATATTAAAAAACCAATTCTAACATTATCTTAGCTTACCCAGTTTCTTCTTGGCTTTCCGTAAGAAGTCATCATAAAGAGAATCTGTGACATTTGTGATTGAAAATCGTCTGTTGTCTATGGAATGACAGAGCAACATGTAATATTTCTTTTCCAGCTTCATCTTTAACATGTCACTCACGTTGTACGGGAGTTGAACGAATTTGACTTCTTCAACGCAATCCGACATCTTGTCCGCTATTTCCTCGATAAGACCTGCTACATTTTCCTTATTGCTGCTACTGTAAACAGCAACCTTTACAGGCTTTACTTTCCGACTGGATGGCATCTATAAAATGTCATGCATTAAACAAAGGGAAAGTGATAATTATATATCAGCTTGTTAACTGATCTTCACAAAACTGCTATTACGGTTTCTTTCATGATTTCCTGTTTAAAATCGTCTTCCTAAAACATTCACCAAATAAGGAGAAAGAACCATATTTTACAACAAAACATATACATTTACATAAAGTCATAGTGAATTACTGATAGGCTTATTTGTATCTTAACATTAGTCCACGAGCATTAGATCCAACATGGACAACTGTGACAGAAGCTGATTTTTTAGAATAGGTCGAGGAACAGGTGAAGAATTTTTTTTCTTCAAAAGTCGATAATCCCACTTGAGTCAGTCGGAAAGTTGTTATATCGGTTGGTAATTCGCAATGAACTACAGACTGTAGAGCTCAGTGGTAATTCACAAGAGAAAAACAATTGCGCCCCCATCCCCATCATTTTGACAGCGGCTCGCTTGTAGTTATTATCTTGTTATTCAAACCATGACACCACGGAAGCGTTGAAGTGCCATTCTACTTGACGACATGACGAGATACTTCATCTTGTCAAGTCGACTTAATATCCATATGAAAGATATATAAAGTAAAGATATTTAACTTACTATATGTAGACTTATCAGCTTTTATTAGTCGACATGTCAAAATAAATTATCTTCCCAAGTCGACTTCTAAAAAAATACATGTCATCATGGCGACATGTATTATCTTGCCAAGTCGATTTCGCATAAAAGTTCATGTCGTAATGGCGACGGCGTAAATTATCTCACCAAGTCGACTTCCCCAAAAGTATATGTCGTCATGGCGAGATCTATGTAGTATGACTAATTGAATGGAAGTTGGACTGAATCCAGCCGGAAAACCAATTTGAGGAAAGTAACGAATATAAGGATCTACAATTAAAAATAATAACAAGGTCTAATCTATCGAGAATTTTTTTTTAATTTCATCAACAGCTAGAATTAGATGTTTCCTCCATAGTGGATTAGGCTTCTTGCAGACGGTTACATACTCTACCACCCCCACCCCCTGTTCATGTAAAGGTGATCTGTGTTTTAACAAGCTGTGCTTCTTAACAGACCACCTCTTTTCCACATTTGTTTAAGTCTTTATTACTGTTTCATTGTTAATGTATTTATGCTAGTTGACGATGAACTTGTTGCTACTGCTCCTGAATGAAATGTTTTTTTTTATGCAAGTGGAAAGAAATAAATAAATCTTGAATCTTGAATCTTGAACCCCTCCCCTTCCCTTAGTCCCATATGTATAGTACGTAGAGTATGGAAAGTGACCGTGTGCAAGAAGACTAGTCCGCTATGGAGGAAGCATCTAACTGTTGATAAAATATATATTTTTTTCTCGATAGATTAGACCTTGTTCTTCAACCTCCACATAGTCGTTTTGGAGGGTAGGTTCTGTGATAGCTAGCGGACCGATTCAAAGTCACTACCCCCCCCCCTCTTCCTTTATTCAAAACAGACCAAGGAAAGTTTTCTGTCTCGTTGGTCAGAAGTAATTTTTGGAATATGCTTCCTACTGATCTAAGACTGGAGAGATCAAGAACCTCCTTTCGTAAAAAGCTCACAAAATTACTCTCAGGTGAAAACCACGAATTATAACTTTGTAATTATTTAGTTGTATACAGCAACCAGTCTGGTTGTTGGGATTGTAATATTATACACAAATTTTATTTATAGGATTTGGAAACCCATCATGTATTTTTTTAAAACTTTATTTAAGGCTTTAGATAACGAGAGTCAGGCTCGATTAGCACTTGTGCTTTTTCTGACTCTAGTATTTTACCATCGATCACAAAGTCATTGTAAATAGTCATTTAGTGTTTACTCTTGACACAATATTTACTTATAACTATTTGTTTTGTATAATGTATATCGCTGTAGAACAAGTATTTTAAGTCATGTCACGTTTATATTTATGTTATATTGACATTGTCATTGTTCATTTATATATCTTTTGTTTCAATGGTTTCAATGGTGGTGAATAAATAAATTCAATTCAATTCAATTCAATATTCGTTACATTCCTCAAATTTGTTTTCCGGCTGGATTCCGGCCAACTTCCATTCAATTAGTCACACTACATACAGTAGATCTCGGCATGACGACATATACTTTTGGGGAAGTCGACTTGGTGAGATAATAGGGACTTTTAGATTTGCACGACGAGAACGTGGACTGCCACGTGTGACATTAATGTGTGGTAGTGCCCTGCAGTGCCTTAAAAGGACGTCACATTGCCTTAAAAGGATGTCCACTTAGCAGTCCCACGTTCTCGTCGTGCAAATCTAAAAGTCCCTATAATAGGGACTTTTAGATTTGCACGACGAGAACGTGGGACTGCTACGTGGACATACTTTTAAGGCAATGTGACGTAGGCACTGCCGGGCACTGACAGTGCCCGGCAGTGGATGTCATACGTAGCAGTCCACGTTCTCGTCGTGCAAATCTAAAAGTCCCTAATTTACGACGTCGCCATTACGACATTAACTTTTTTGTGAAGTCGACGTGGCATGGTAATTTATTTCGCCATGACAACATTACTTTTTGGGTAGTCGACTTGGTTAGATAATATATTCGCTGCTGGGCATTTTGCTGGGCCAAGCTTAAATGTTATGAAAACAAATGCAATAACAACGACACCTCAAATAGAATTTATAAAAGAATTAAAATGGAATGATAATCCAGTCAAGTATTTAGGTATATACCTAACTAGAAATAAAAAAGAATGTGATCGGCTGAACTGGTCTGTGAAACTTGAAAAAGTTAAATCGATCCTAAATTTCTGGAAGATGAGAAATTTAACCATTTATGGTAAAGTTGTTATAATTAAATCACTTATAATTTCACAATTGGTGTATGTTGCTTCAGTATTACCCATTCCTCAAAAACTAATTGTTGACTTGAACAAATTGATTTATAATTTCCTTTGGAATTCAAAAGAGACAAGATAAAGAGATCAGTCTTAATAAATACAACTGAAAATGCAGGCCTAGGTATGATAGATTTGCATTCCTAGTTCAAATCCCTGCATTTAGCATGGTTATCAAAGTTCTTTGAAAATAACCAAGATACACCATGGAAATTTATGTTTAAATTCTGGATTGAAAAAATATGTCCGTTGTCTCTGATTTTAAAATCAAATTGTTCTCGCAAAGATATGTTGATTCTATGTTCAAAACACAATCTACCTGAGTTTTATGTTAATTGTCTCGTATGCTGGAGCGAACTTAAGTATATTGACATTTTGCATGTTGAAGATGTTAGAAATGAAGTGTTATGGTACAACAGTAACATAAAATTTGACAATAGAACCCTTTTTTTTAAAGAATGGTTTACAAATGGTATTGTACTAGTTGATGATATTGTAGAAAATCGACATTTTAAGACACGAGATCATATCTGTAATATACTTGGTTCGAATTCCTTATTGGTTGACTTTATGTATACGAAGCTTAAAAAGGCGATCCCTAAAGTTTGGATAAAACGAATTCATGAAGTCAACCAGCATGACGATGACGATAGAGGTACTATACAACATTATGACAATGATTTCTGCGAAATCAAAACGGGTGATGTCATTAGACTGTCAACAATGAAATCGAAACATTTCTATGGTTTAATGAGTGAGCTCAGGAAAAGTGATCTAGCTGTATTAACACACTGGGAAGAAAAATTCAACCTTCCAATTGATTTTGACTGGAAAGAGATACTGAAATTTAAATTTAAAACAATAAAAACAATAAAGTAAAGCAAGTAAATTTTAAAACACTTCATCGAATTTTACCGTTCAGATATAATTTATGTAAATGGAAAATTTTAAATGTAAACTTATGTGCCTTTTGCAAAACAACTGAATCGTTTGCTCATGTTCTTTTAGAATGCCCCAAAGTAGTATTATTCTGGAAACGTGTTGTTGCATTTATTCGTTATAACTTCAAAGAAACACTGATAATAAACGAAAAATACCTGATTGTTGGTGGAGATTCTAACTGTTCCAACACTAAAGATATAGATGTAATTATTACATATGCACAATATGCAATTTACAAAATGTATATGTTAAACTACTTTCAAGGGAAAACATACAACAGTCTTGCAATATGGCATGTTTTTAAAATGAACTGTGTTTGGATAACATTTCAGATGTTATATCAAACGCCCTTCAATATTATAGTCCTTGATTTTATCTGATTGTAAAGATTTTAAGATTTGAGGTGTAAAGTGAATGTATATTTCTGCTTGAATTATTTGTTGTTAAATGTATTTTATAACCGAATAAATACCTCTGAAGAGGAAAAAAAAAAAAAATATTCGCTGCTGGGGCGACAAAACCTCGTATCTCAACAAAAGTTAAATGTTCAGGAGATTGAAAAATATGGCTGCCATAACACTGTATCCAATGGGATAGGCTTCCCTTTGACTTGGTGTAGTGGCTTCATTTTTGGAGATAGAGACCTTGGATTAAGATAGGTCATCACTTGACGGATCATCTAGTCATTAAAATAAAAAAAGTGATTTTCCCAATTTTGAGATACAAGGTCTTGTCACCCCAGCGATTATGTCGCCATGACGACATGTATTTTTTTAGAAGTCGACTTGGCAAGATAATTTCTGTCGCCATGACGACATGAACTTTTTGTGAAGTCAACTTCACAAGATAATTTATTTTGCCATGTCGACTAATAAAAGTTGATAAGTCGACATGGTAAGTTAAATATCTTTACATGTCGACATGATATGGATATTAAGTCGACTTGACAAGATGAAATATCTCGTCATGTCGTCAAGTAGAATGGCACTTTAACGCTTCCGTACATGACGATACGCTCGTATACACATGAATGTGCACAGTAATGATTACGCTACGAAAACATTACAACGTTAGGAATTAGTGCGAATACTAGCAGTAAATCGGATATCAACCATCGAATAAATTCAGTCCTACCTTTTCGCAAGCTTCGAAACAGCAGATGTAATGACCTATTGTTCACAAAATCGAGGAATAACTAAAGATTGTTTTCTTCATTTTATCGGTTGGCAATTCGCAATGAACTACTGTCGAGTTCAGTGGTAACTCACTAGAGGAAAACAAGTTGGGCCCACATCCCCATCATTTTGACAGCGGCTCGCTTGTAATTATCATCACGTTATTCAAAACACGCCGAAACACTCGTAAACACATGAATGTGCACAGTAATGAGTACGCTACGAAAACATTACAAACGTTAGGAATTAGTGTGAATATAGAGCGATCGAATATCAACCATCGAATAAATTTAGTCCTACCTTTCGCAAGCTTCGAAACAGCAAATGTAATGACCTATTGTTCATATATATGGTGCAAAGTCTCTGAGCATGCAGACTAAATGTACAAATATTGCTTGACGTCTCATGACTAAATGGAAATTCCCAGTACATAGTATATGGCACGCAGGGAACCACGACCGCCGATATCCTTATTATTTTTCCGAGATCATTTCCGGTTTGTCTGATTGGGGCAAGGGGTTAATCTCTCTCCCTGACACATTTCCAGCAAGAAATCTTAATCAAATCAAGAAATGATAATCATCATGTTGAGCAAATTACATGTATATTGATAAAAACTAAATAATTAGTAGATTATTTTTTTAATTGACAAAGTGACGTCAGTCACCCCACCCATATGCCCATGCAAACTTAAGGTCAGGCACAGCGATTTTCTTGAAAAACCATAGGCCTGTATATCTGTAAAAATGAGAAAGTTATGATTTTTGAAAGTTGTAATCACTATAGGTGTGGATTCTTCAAATTGACTGAATCGGTATGTCTCTGTGATGTAGTGGCGGACCACTTTCCCATTTGTTCCAACACACAAAATGACTAAAATTTCAATTTTTCAAAAATGTAAGACTCAGGAGGAACTTTTCTCTTTAGAGGACCTATAATGATATGCTATCCATAATATACTTTGAGTAGAGCGATTAGTTGAAAAACTAAAATTAATGATGATTTTGTACATGAAAAACGAGAGAGTTATCCGCGACTACATCACAATCCACTAACCAACCTGCCAACTTGACTAGACTTGGTGATTTCATGTTTCAAACATTTCAAACTTTGTTCATGTTATTTTTCTGATCATGTTCATGTTATTTTTCTGCTTTCATACAAATTAACTTATTACGAGTGTTAAACTGCCTTTCAAAGATTTTCATAGGTTTTAATTAGTACACAAATGTGCATGTTTTGTTTAGTAATCAGACATTCGTTGGACCACTCATGAACTATTCATCAAGTATTATGAGCAAAAAGTACAGAAATACAAAAAATGCAATTACAACAAAATAAACAATGAAAGAAAAAACAAAAAACAAACAAACAACACAAACAGAGGGGGACATCCAAGACCAGTCTTGCATGCAAACGCCTTCAATGAGAAGAGACGAGTACTGTTGATTTTATATAAAGTATCATTGGAAAGTTTTAATTACAATAGAATATTATTGTGATACATCAGTAATACTGTCCACGGTATACAGTTGTATGTAGTCTTCTAGCTATAATGGTAATATGTATAACGAGTAAAGATTAATGCCTTGTCAAAGGACATCCAGATAAATTATAAGCGCCCTTGTCAATGCTCGAAATTCAATATCTAAAATTTTACAAAATAATGTATACTCATTTCTCCTCAGAGAAATGTAGGCCTACTGTTTTTAATAACAAGTATAATTATGGCGTATATTCGAGAAAAACAAATACATACATTTTGAAATCCATAATGATGATTTTAGATTGGGAATCTATTATGTTTCTTTCCAACAACAAAAAAAACTGTGATAATTAATGTGCAAAAACCTCTAAGAAGACTCGAAAATGTCTCTCTGATGACTGATCTTTACTGATATTTCCCTTTTTTACAATCCAAATTAACAGGAAATATATATAATAAGCTAGATAATCTAGATTATATACATTTGCAACAATTTCGCCAGTTTTACGCGTAAATTAGAGGACCTAAAACTTACATGGGGCATCTGAAGGTAATATTCCGGCAAATTTAACATCCTTTCACTCATAAAACAAAACTATGTGTCGTTTTACTTGGGATAGTGTTCTGCTCCTGGAATCCATTTCAAATCCGTTGAAAGCCTAGGAGATGTCTTCTTTCTAAACAAAACATCCTGAAGACGGTCAAGACTTACAACATCCACAGCGACAACAGCAAAGGGCACAGGGAAGACAAACGGTGCATTTCCGTCTCCTTAAACAAACTTCTGCAACCTCCTCAGGTGGTGGTGTTGAAGCAATACGAAAGAAATGCCTGAGCTCATTAAGCTGTTCTTGTGTTAGCCTCACTGGAATTTGACTCAGCTGACCGCCGATCAGAACTAGAGAAGAACAGGCGAATGTGGTCTCTTGTCTGTCACGTAACCAACTCATAGTTATAGATACACTATCTTGCGACAGAGCATGCTCGGATAAATCATATGCGATTATTCCAACCTTGCTTTTACCTTTATCAAAATGACAAAAGAAACAAAAAACATTAAACGTCCCATGGAAATGATACTTATGTGTTATTTTTAGGCATTGAAAAAAATTCTGAATGAGCAGCCAACTGTTAATGATAGAATTTAGTAACTAATATTCAGTCCCATCCAAGTTATATTTCCAATTCATATAAAAAAACTGTTTGCTTGGGCATGGACGTTAGGTAAAACTATAAAAGAAATATATAAATATATATTTTTCCAATAAAAAAATGCAATGTAAGCACTTGCTGTATTTTAAATGATGTAGAGGATCACCTTCTTTACTGAAGTTAATGCAATACTAAACAATGTAAAGACTTTAAACCCCATGGGTGGTATTCTCTTAAGTTAAGCCGGGACTAAGTCCAGACTAAACAAGAACTTTAGTTCACACTTCTATGGAATGCTAGGTTTCATCTTCCTCCTTCAATATTCGTGACAAAGATAATCTACCAAAGACTTTATTGAAATTCAGTTCATACTCATATTATATTTTTCTTCCCATTTCATTGTAAAATTAATTTTTTTTGACACTTTTCATTGCAGGATTAAAATAATCTGTACAGGGAAAATGAGTTGGCAACAGGCACTCAATAAAAGTGTGAACTAGTTAAGCCGAGCTTAACTTAGTTCGCGCTATCGGAATACCACCCCATTTCTTCTTCTTCTGCGCATAATTCCTCCACTAAAACTGGAGTTCAAGGCGTCTAATCAAACCTGTCTAATTAGTGGCCATATACTTGTTCTCCTTCTAGTGAGAGGTGTGTGTTAATATAGAACCTGTATAGAAAAGCCACCTGTCTACAGTGGCCACTTCTCTGTTTCCTTTAGGTGGTGTCAACAGACGGGCTTGGCTGTATAATAATCTGCCCTGTCATAAGACACATAATTAACAGGCACATGTACCATCCCCACGCCCTTGGTAGTAATCGTTCTTGAGGCCGAGAACAATGCACTGTGAAACAAAATACACTTTAAAGTGAGGTGCACTTATCTTACCTAAATAATTATTTGCCCTTGGTAAGAAACCATCATACAGAGCACTACTAACGTTGGTGAGTGAGTATCGCCTGTTCTCAATAGAATGACAGAGAAGGAGAACATCAATCCCACTGAAATCAAACGCATCAATGTCTCTGATGTTGTAAGGGAGATTCTGAAACCTCATGCTTCCTACAACGTCCGTCATGTCTTTTCCGACCTGTTGGATTAATCCCTGCACGGTGTCCATTTGACTAATACTACACACGCACACATCTACCGTCTTCCCTTCTCCTGCATCTTCTAGCTGTACAAAGAAAAATAATGGAAGATGCCAAAATCAAGCTTCTGATAATTTATTCCATACGTCCCATGATTACAAAATGAGAGAAACATCAAGAGGACGACATTGTAATTTCCATGTGCTTTATTCAGATCATGAACAAAATTTATCACATTAAAAATAGAGCATTTGAATCATGAGTCTATGTTTAACTAGCTTTAAAATAGTTAAGTGTTATTGTTCCCCTTTTTCAAGTTCACTGTAGATACAAATATGATTATCAAGACTAAAGATTAAAACAGTTCAATTCAGTTCGAATTTAAAAAAATGATGCACTCCAAACTACTCATAACACGGCCTATGCGATTATTTGCATGCTCTGTGAGAGTGACTCCGTCTGTTTCATTCATGTATTATACATGGTAAAAAAAAACAAACGAATAATGCAGATCAACTTTCACAAAGCGTCTTTGTGTTTGCAATAATACAAATATCTTCATGATAAACCTGCTCACAAAGATTAAAAACTCGAGTTTGATAGATAAAATTCATCATATCACTGGCCTATTTCCTTTCAATCATTGGAAAGTGTTTATCAACAATTATATTAATGACTAATCTTGAATAATTTTGTTAGTGAAGTACAATCAATAAACATAATAAGGGAATTATCATTAGGACTGATGTCAGCGAATGATAGTGATAGACATGTTCATGGGAAATGTCTTCGATCAAACTTGAGTTTCTCAACTTTTTTGCAGAGTTTATCACACATAATCATGCATCATACTCAGTTACTGATGAATGAATTTCAGCCGAAAAAAGACTAAGATATAAAATTACACGCAGGTTAATATAAACACATGATTCATTGCTTACTATTTTGATGCTCTCTGTTGAGCTCTCGGCCATTTTGATGATTTGATTTTCACTTATCAGTTGATCCAATCAAGCAGCAAACTACTAAGCATGCACAATCCGGTTGCTTTGTCTTTCATATCGAATCAATAAAGCACTTCCGTCACTTTATTTCACTCTCATAATGCATTTCAGGGGGAGATCCAGGATTATCAGAACTGGGGGAGGGCAAATGATTGTCGATAGCTATTTTTTTCCTACGGAAATACTTCTTTTTATGTCTAACCGACTGCCGCAAGCAAAGATGTTGAGTTAGAAAAAAATACTAATATTAAACAAAGATAAATACGAATACCATTTCCTGGAGTTATGAATAAAATTAATTTATAGGAATTCAATGTTGAAGTTTTATTTCAATTTTGTCCCCCGAATAATGTAACAGTTATAGCCGTAAAATGTGTATGTATGTTTCATTTCATTTCATTTATTGGTTCAACCATTTTTAAAAACATTCAGAAAATACAAACAATATTCGAAGGACATAATTATACAAAACATGATGGACATACAGAGTAAAAAATGGTTAGGGAACCCGAGAGAAGCTTAAGCTTGTAAGTGGGGTTCCCTGTACAATAAACGAGTAAAATTGTATAACAAAAACTAGGTAATAGGCTTAAACAAACTAAACCATGGCACCCGTCAGCATTCACCGGCTATTACAATGCGCGCAAGCAGAACAATGGGCTCAGCTTGTTCTGGCCGAGGCAGCGCCTCAGTGAGGCCGATGAACACTGACCGGTTCCATGTAATACAAAATCATGTGGAAAAAAAAACCATGAAAACAAGCATATACAGACACATACACACACACACACACATACACACCCGCGAGAGGAGATAGAGGGAGAGAGAAGGGAAGAGGGGTGGGACAGTAGGAAAGGAATAAGGAGAGATGAAGAATTGTAGAGAAATATTGCACAAATTATTATACAAATTATTTAAGTGAGAGTAGAAAAGTATTACGACAAAGCGTTTTAAAACGGGAAAGGGTGGTACTATTTTTAGTGCTCTTATCAAGAGCATTCCATTGTTGGATGGCATTAAAATGAAAGGAATGTTGTGCAGTGGTAGTACGCACCTTGGGTTTGTGAAATTGGCGACTCTGACGAGTATTATAGGAATGAACATTGGAATTTAAAGTGAACATATCATTAAATATTTGGGGCAACAGGCCAGAGTTATATTTAAACATGAAAATTAGAGTACCAAATGATACAAGCAGTTTCAAAGGTAAGGTCCTAAGTTTATAAAATAGTGGGCTACTGTGTACATAGCCTATTGACCAAGTTATGAATCTGATTGCCTGTTTCTGAAGAATTTCTAATTTGTTAAGATGACTTGGAAATGTATGACCCCATGTAGTATTACAATAAATTAGGTGAGGCAATATTATACTGTTATATATAGTAATGAGAATATTCTGTGGTAAAAAATGTCTTAATCTAGATAACACACCACTACCTCTAGATATCTTTGAGCAAACATTATCAATGTGAGGTTTCCAGGACAAAAACTCATTCAAAATTACTCCAAGAAATTTAACATTTTCAACTTGTTTAATAGTGCTTCCACCAATAATTAATGGGTTTATGTTGTAGGAACCCTCCTGTTCCTTGATCTAAAAATGATATAATTAGTTTTGTCAAGATTTAAAGATAATTTGTTACTGCAAAACCATAAATACAGTTTCTCAATTTCCTTGTTTGCTGATGACACCAATCCATGTATGTTGCTATGTGACATAACGACACTAGTGTCATCAGCAAACAAGGAATAATCAAATAGTGTGGTAGAATGAACAATATCATTTATATAGATAAGAAAAATGAGGGGCCCTAATATACTCCCTTGAGGAATTCCATAAAACATTGAGCAAGATTGAGATCTGACACCATTCCTTTCGTCTCCGGCTCCGGCTCACCGGATGGACCGGTGGACTTTAGACTCCAGAGATGATCATAAGTTATCAAATAACATGTCCATTTTTTTAGTCAAACAGCTGACAGCGGTATGTAGTCAGCTTCTGTAATTAGAGCATGTAGAGTACATTTGTTTGTGCGTGTGTGTGTGTGTGTGTAAGAGAGAGAGAGAGAGAATAGAGTGAGAAAGAGGGGGCGTGAGAGCGGGGAACTGAATTGAATTGAATTGATTTATTTTAATATTTCCATAAAAAATTACAAATCAATATACAATATATTGCATGAACACAGTAATTATTTAGCACATTAATGACATAATAAACATAAGGAACAAAATTAACAAGAAAAAAAGCAGAAATACAGAATAATATTAGGCTACAAACAAATTAATGTCAAAGGTTGTATATGTTTTTTTCTCACTTTGTTTTGTTCTTTTACTCTTTTAACTCTTTTTTTCCATTTTCGCTTTCTACTGCTTTTTTCTATACCTTCCCTCTCTCAGCCTTTACTCTTCCTCTTTAAATCTCTCCCACTCATAATTTTAATAATTTACATTGTATTTGGAAACTTTTCTCCTCACCTTTCAGTTCTACTCTCGGTATTACACTTGCTCCATTTACCGTCTACTGCTTTACTTCAGTTCTTTTTCTTTCACATGATTTCTGTAGAACTATGTTACTTTATGCTAATTCTGATTTCTACCAATTTGTGTTTCCATTTGTTGCAATAAGCTATATTTCTCGTATTTATACTGATTTATTTTTCAGATTCAATACATCATGTTATGTTATGTTATATATTACATTTTGCGTTATTAAGTTTGTTTGCAAACTTTTGTAATTCGGCTAAACGCCGCGATGAAAGTTTTATTTGAAATAAACCATTTTGAATGAATGAATGAATGTTGGGGGTTATGAAAATTGATGCTCTAACATCATAACCACATTTTTGTATTAATAAATGTATCGTTGTTTAGAAGGTAATTTTAAAATTTGGATTTGAATATATTCAGGGATTGAGAATATTTATACAGAATACAGGGCCATTGTGAAATAGTGATTTTCGAGATGAGGAGGATTTTCCCCATACAATACGATAATCAAATTTTCCCCTGGTATTATAATTGTGAATGTCAGAATTTCTGCTAAACAAAGAGTGAAAGTTAAATGGTAATATTTTTTAATAATATAAACACATACAAATACCAAGAGTATAATCATATAGTTCATATATTGGCAAAATATTGAACTTTTGAAATAGTGGGGCAGTATGTGCTATAAAATTCAGAATGAGATATCGTTCTAGTTAGTCATTTCTGTAAGATAAGGATACTGTTTAATAAAGATTTATTAGAAGATCCCCAAACTATGAGTCCATAATTCAAATTTGGTAATATTAAGGTGTTATACAACATTAACAATATATATGCCATCAACAAAATAATGAAAGTGAAATTTAGAAAATTTACACTCCCTGTCATTTTCCGGTATGTGATTTTTGATGAAAAAAATTACTTTTATCAGTACATAAAAACTGCTTGCAAGAGAGCCCTATATTATTTAATACATTCAACATACAATGTGAAACAATAAGCAACCTGATAGATAGTAATAAAACAAAGCAAGAGCAAAAATATAGACTGATAATGGAAACAAGTATTAAGACTTTTGATCACGATGCACGATTCAGCTAAAAATATACTTTAATTAATCAAGATAAAATACCGCAAAGGGCCAGTAGTTCGTGATCAGTTTTCATTCCCCATTATTATTTCAGCATATAATGTGTGGCCATAAATGACTAAACAAGTCGTACCCCCCCCCCACCGCACATTTCCAATTAAAAAAGATATATATTATATGTTTATATATATATATATATACAGATAAAACTTGAAAGTTAAAAGTTAAAAGCTAAAGCTCAGACATTTGCATTGTTTGATAAAAGTCACAGTCACATAATATAAAAACCGATTAAAAAAAATCATCACAGTAAAATCTGGAAAGCGCCAATCGGCATCACGAAATAATTATATGTTACTTCAGCTATACTGCTAAAAATAAGTGAATGGATCGAATTTGACAGAATAGAATTCTTCGTTTCAAGCACCATAATATGTAAATTTTGCCTACCCTTATCCAGACACCCCGTACACTAAATTAATACAATATTAGCATTCAAATTTAATGCTCTTGATATAACTTATACAACTGTATAGACACACAGTCCTAGATGCAAAAATCAATCAATACAATACAATATCAACTATATGTTAACGAATTCAATTCAAATTATTCGTTCCACAATGCGATACAAATGACATTAAGAACATACAAAACAACATATTAACATAGCACTGTAGTAAAGGTATATAGAAATCCAACAGCAATAAAAGGTATAGTACAAAAACCATAACAGATAGATATAAAAATTTAAAAACATCAAAATGTGGTTGGACAATCAAAGGCCAAAGGCCTATCACAGGCGTGTCCCCGGAAATATATAATATAATGATATACAATGTACTAAAAGAGAATTAAGAATAGTCTAGACACAAGCACACATATCCACGCGCGCGCACACACACAAAAAGCAAAGGGCATAACAAAATCAATTCATTTTGATATTTCTTTTTGAATCTCAACAGAGAAGGGCAACTCTTTATTTCAGACTCAAGACAGTTGCATAACTTTGGACCACTAAATGTGATTGTGGAACGAGAAAATTCACACTTAAATTTAGGAATGCGAATCTGACAGGACTGTCTGGTAGAGTATGGAGCAAACGAACAATTTGCATGAATAAGCATCTAAAAACTTAGGTAGCAAATTGTGCAAGTACGAAAACATAGAACTTTATTTTTGCAATTTGTGTATATCCTGAACTTTTAACTGACTAACTTTATGATATTAGGGATAAGTGTGTGATAACGGTGCTAGCTGAACCAGTTATAATGCACATATTTCGTTTCTGCTTAATTTAATTATTTTATTCTTGGTTTTAAACAGCATACAACATGTCATAGTAAGATTGATTTCGATTTGTTGGATGCAAACAAATAAAAAACTTTACCAATTCCGAATTCAAGGTGTTGTATACAAATTTAATGTTTTCTCCTGATAGAAACAAGATTGTACCATCGGCATAAATGATTATTTATGCCGATGGTACACATAGCACAAGTCACCTGATTTCCGAATGCAGTATAAACGGATTTCCGGTAGCTGCTTGGATTTTTGATATATTTCCGATACATCAAATTTGTCTTTCTACATACTTTCTTTAGTTCAAGAGGCTTAGAAATATGCTTTCTCTTACTCTGAATATTTACAAATGGAAAAAATTTATAATAGGTATTATTCAATACATGTAATTATGAAACAGTCAAATCGCGTATCAACGTTAGAGTCATGCAAATGCATATTGCAGTCTATTTCCGCTAACATCTCACAACATTTTGCAATGTTATTATCATCTATGACACGCTTGGTGACAGTTTTATGTTCATTAAAATCATCGGCAAACTTAATACATGTAAAAATTGATCACCGACATCACTAAGCAAGATACCTGTCTTTACATAATTTTCAGGTCTATTTGAAAATAAATATTGTCAATGAGAGTCGCCGATGTCCTTGAGAACCTCGTTGGTTTTAGTATAAAAGTTGTGAAAGAACAAATCATCAATAGTTCAAAAACATTGTCAATATTAATTTTGTAGAAACTGTAATATGTAATAAATCAATATTTAAATCTCCAATTCAAAGACACTCCTCGTTTTCATTCATTGTTTTCAGCAATGGTATCTCTAATATTATGTCCAAAAGTCAGAGACAACTTGATTAGGTAGTCTATATATACAATGGTAAGATTATTTTTTCTTTTCATGATTACTAATACTATTTCAATTACTTCATTAAAAACGTCCAAATCAGTTCGCCTTCTAAATTTCATTGTTTCTTTTATAAAGAAACCACACCACCATCACGTTTAGAGTTTCTACCTTAGCCAAGGAAGATGTAATCATCTAAATTTAAAGATTCTTCTCCAATGAGCCAAGTTTCACATAATGCAAAGATAAAAAAAGGATTTTTAAAAACCCGATAGAGTACACATGAAATTGTCCATTTTTTTTATATATTTCTGCAGTTAAAATAAATTATAGATATAGAATTGTTCAAATTGCCAATACTATGAACAACAATATTATCTTAGTCTTGATGAAGTACATATTGCGTAGCGTTAACAATGTCATGCTGTATTACCCTCATAGATTCATAAACAGGATTTGGATCTTGCATCCCTGAAGAATATACCGTATGTCCTTACCTCTAATCACATTAAAGAATTATAATGATATTATAATTATATATTTTGAATTTTCTCAAAAACGCATATAGTCAAAAAAGTAATTTTACCTGGGTTCAAGAACCACTTCATTTAATATGTGATCCTTATTAATTATTGAAGCTGCATGATTATTGAAGTTGATTATATCACACGTTAGCCAACACTTTGAGTTTCCGTAATTGCAAAATGATGATTAAAGAAACAAATACGAATTATGGGGTAAAAATTAATGATCCAATGCGGAAAAAAAAGGATTAAATAATCTCGATGGATGTGATCATTATTCAACTTTCTCGAAGGATTCATCTCTTTCTCCCACCCAATGACATCTAAACGCAACAAGTAAAGCACGTGAGATATCTGTACAGGTAAACTTGAAAGCATTCTCCTATCGTCGGAGATGAGGCTTCATGAAAGAACCATTTGATTTGATTGATTTGATCGCTTGATAATCCCACCGGGGTATGCTTGAGCTGACCCCCGATCAACACCAGAGATGAATTGTCGAATGTCGTCTCCTGGGTATGGCGAAACGATTTTATCTTGGAAGCGATTTGTTCCGGTGAGAGTGCATCATCGGGGAAGTTGTGTGCTATCACTCCTACTTTGCTCTTCCCTGTTCGGATAAAGACATAATCGGATACATTTCAAAGTATGTTTCTTTTCCTTTTCCCTTCTATTTGTTTGACAATTTTCTACTCGTAAAGCTTTTTAACAGTGTTTAAAGCAATTTGAATATAATTCTAAACGATTTTATCACTTTACTACAAATGTTTTAAAGTGGCTCCCACAATAAGACATACCTAAATACATTCTGGCCTTCGGTAAGAAACCATCATATAGAGCATCAGTAACGTTGGTGAGTGAGAATCGCCTGTTCTCAATAGAATGACAGAGAAGTAGAACATCTATCCCTCTGAAATCAAACGCATTCATGTCTCGGATGTTGTAAGGAAGAGTCTGAAACCTCACAGTTTTGATGACATCCGCCATGTTTGTTTCGATGATTTCGATGATCCCCTCCACGTCATCAGATTGACTACAGCTACATACCACGACATTCACTCCCTTTCTTGGTGCTTTACATCGGGGGATCAGCGGAATGGATTCCTCCTTATTTAAAAAGAAAATCAGGAATTTCATAAGCCCTTGTGAAAGGTATTTTCCAATAGCATATCCAGTAAAAGACTTTTTTTCCCACTGAAAATAAACACTCTTGACTTGTACATTTAAACTAATGTAAAAATAATACGAAAAATATATGTGTTATTACATGATGCGTATCAAGTCCTGAGACTCGATCGAAACAAGGAAGTGGATTTTCAACATATATGAATAACATTTCCCTTCTTTTTATTTATTTTTTAAACCCATGTTTATATACATTGTTAATTTTGTGCTTTGATATGCTATATATGTTCCAATTGTAATTGTTTAGTGGAAATTGTAGATAAAAACATGTATTTATGATTTCCAGCTAGACTGTAAATACTACTTTCTTGATGAATTTTCTTCAATTTATGACAATCAAACTGATAATTTCAATATTCTTCATTTTAATTCACGTAGTTTAAACAAAAACTTTGATGCAATATCTAATTTCATATTTACTATTCCTTTTCAATTTTCTATTTATGTTTTTTTTTAAAACTTGGATACACAATAATACCCCTATGTTATTTAACTTAAATGTGTATACATTTATACACTCTGATCGTATTCAAGGTCGAGGCGGTGGAGCTGGTCATTTAGTTTATGAAATGTATGATTTTAAATTCCGAACTGACCTATTCATTTCTTCTATTAACTATGAATCTCTATTTATCGACATTTTACAACAGAAACAAAAGAAAATTTGAGTTGGGATTATATATAGAAAACCATAATCTAATCTTACAGAATTTACAGAAGAATTTGATAAATGTTCAAAAAAAAATGAACCGTGAAAACAAGCGTATCTATATAATGGGTGATTTTAATGTAAATATTTAAGAGCATACAAATAATGCATTTAGTAACTTTTTGAGTGTTATATATGCTAACTATTTACTACCTTTGATTGACAAGCCTACAAGAATTACCTCCACAACTTCATCATTAATAGATAATATTTTTACAAACCAATTTGACTTTGATGTTTCTTCAGGTTTATTCTACAATGAGATCTCTGCTCATTTTCCAATATTTCAAATTACTAAACATAAACTCAACATATAGTGTGACCCTTTGCGTAACAGCCGGATTATTAATGAAGAAACTATTGATTGTTTTAAGAAGTTGTTATGTAATGTAAACTGGACTGAAATAATTTGTTGTTCTAATACTGATGAAGCTTATAATAGATTTTTAGATTTGTTTACATCTTTGAATAATGACATTTTTATAATGAAAAAAAAATTAACTTAGGAAAAGAAAGATAAAAAATCCTTGGATCACTGGAAGTATTTTAAGTCAAATTGATAAGAGAAACAGATTATATAACAAATATTGTAATGATCGAAACAACTTTAATACGAGAAAATATAACAAAATTAGAAATCGGGTAAACAATATTCAAAGTACAGCAAAAAAGAATTATTACAGATTTAGGTTTCAAACTGCCAAAGGAAGCATGAAAAAGACATGGAACATAATTAATGTCCTTGGTAAATCTATTTTTAAAAAAACTTCCTTTATATGTATCATTCAATAGTCAAGATATTTATGATCCTAAAACTATTTCTGATCATTTTAAACAATTTTTTTGTAAATATCGGGAGTGAAATAAGTAAATCAATGCCCAACTTTAATGATGATTATGCCAAGTTCTTGCCCACACAACGTACAAACTCTTTATATTTCAAGCCAGTAACAGAGAGCGAAATTCTAGAAATTGTAAACAAGTTAAAGGCTACAAATAGTTGTGGAATAGATGATATTAATCCTAGAGTTATTAAAAAAGTAATTCATTTCATTTTAAACCATTATGTTCTATTTTCAACTCCTCTTTGTTGTCAGGAATTTTCCCTGACAGGCTAAAATTAGCTAAAGTTGTGCCAATACATAAGAAAAACGATATTCATAACATAGCAAATTACCGACCAATATCAATTCCCCCTTTCTTTTCAAAAATCTAGAAAAAATTGTTAACAACAGGACGTATGACTTCATTTCTTCCCAGTCACTCTTTATCCCCTGTCAATATGGTTTTCTGAAACATTCCTCATCTGAAATGGCTTTAATCGATTTACATGATTATGTCACTCGTTCTCTTAGTAAAAAAATGTATACTCTTGGAGTTTTCTTGGATTTAACAAAGGCTTTCGACTCTATTGATTTTACAATATTATTACACATTAAAGTGCTATGGAATTAGGGAATTATCCGCATCTTGGTTTGAGAATTATGTTCATGGCCGAAGTCAACATGTTTTGTACCGAAATATATTATCCGATCCATTAAGTGTAACATGCGGTGTGCCCCAAGGCTCAATCCTCGGCCCCCTGTTATTTTTTATTATATATAAATAATCTTCCCAATTGCTCAAATGAATTGAAGTTTATATTGTTTGCCGACGATACCAACATTCTTTACTCAACAGATAATTATTCATCAATTAATAATGATTTGAACGATGAATATGACCAACGTGTCATTATCATATTGGTTTAATAGTAATAAATTGTCTTCAAATACTGAAAAGTCCAATTTAATATATTTTTACAATAGAATATCACATCTTCATTCCAACATTTCTGAACATTTAAAAATATCAATGAATGATTAAGTTATCCAGACAGTCCACACAGTTAATTTTAGGCGTATTCATAAATGAAAATAGGTCATGGACTGATCATATTTTGTATATTACTAATAGAGTGTCGAAGAGTGTTGGTATCGTTAGAACACTTCGCACAGTTTTACCTCAAAGTATATTGATATTGCTGTACAATACATTTATTTTACCATATTTTTCTTATTGTAATGCTGTTTGGGCAAATACTTACAAGTCAAAATTGAACTCTCTTTTTTTATTACAAAAGAAAGTGGTTAGAATTTGCTCTCTAACTTCTTATTGTGCCCTTACTAGGCCATTATTTAAACGTCTCAAGATTCTTGATGTGCATGTATCAATTAAATAAATATTGCATCTCAATTTTATTATTTAAACACAATCAAGGTTTTTTACCCAGTTCACTTAACAATATGCTTTCACTCAATAATGCAATTGGAGGAATAGAAATAAATATCATATATGGGTTGTTGAAAAATCTTATTTATTGTTTTCTTTCAGACATAAAGCACCAACAATATGGAATACTTTGCCAAATAACATAACATCTATAATGAATTACAATGGATTTAAAAGAAGTATAAAGCAGCATCTAATCACATGTGATTTTGTGTAGAAATGTTCCACGTTATATATATATATATATGTGTGTGTGTGTCTGTGTGTTTGTGTGTATTTGTAGGGCTTGTGTGAGTTTTTTCATGTTTTTCTGTTATACGTGTTTTCTTTGGGGCAAAATAATTTTATGTAAATTCAAATCTTTATTATGTTCATCACATTTTGTTTAACTACTTTTTTGGGGAGATATCTCGACAAACTCATTTATTTGGGTTTTATAACTTCCCTTTTTCCATTATTGTTTAATATTTTAATGTACTTATGTATATTCTAGTGAAAGATTTTGCATGTTATTTACAGTACCATTTGCAAATGTGTGTGTTATTTTTAAGGTGATTTTTATGGAAATGAATAAACTAAATAGAATTGGGGAAAAGTTGTTATGTGTGCTTTAAAGCCCCTCTGCACTAGTTTGGCCAGGAGGGATTAGAGGTATTAGCGTGGTCACTGACAGGTGGTTATCTCATCAACTCAGCTCTAAATTAACATAAGAAAAAGAGGATCATGGGGGACCAACGGGCACCGCTTAGGCATTGTTTTTTTTATATAGCAAGTAGCTACAAGTAGTACAGTGGGGCTTTAAGTCTTCTCGACAAAATCCCTACTTTAATGACTATTTTGTCTTGTTAGAGCATCAATGGTTTCACGTCCATTTTGAAAATTTGACGAGGACTCTTATCTTGATCGCTGGTAGGAAATATTTCGGTTAGCATAGGTCCTAATTTTTCCCAGCGACCTCCCCCCCCCCCTTCCCCTCCGCCTTTAAAATAAAAGGTCTAGCGGCGCCCTAAACATTATTTTATTCCTTCTTTGATCTTTGAAGATGTTGCATATTCCGTAATGGGCCATGAATCACGTAATCTTAATATTGAATGACCATCATGACACACAGCTACCTTTCACCCCCCCCCCCCTTCGTCAGGCTCCCAACAATAATTGATTTGAGATCAGTCATATGTTCAGAGTATTAAAGTCACCACTTCCGGTGGAAAAGAAAAGTATGCACTATCCCTTATAAAGTTCTGTATTAAACGGCCCACTGAAGAAAGATCGGAGGAATCGGACCTGACGGTATGGGCCCGGTCGATACGATCATACCGATGGGTTCAAATAACAGTCTACTACTTGTAGTAAACTACTGCATGTAGTTGCCGTATATGCTCAATCCAGTCACTTTACAAACATGATAATAATACTATATAGTAATAAATAATATACCATATATAGTAATATACAGGTGATGATACAATGGAATACAATTGAACAATTAAGAGTCATTATTGTTTTCTTTGAAACTTACCCCCGTATAACCCATTTTATGTTCGTAAGCTAACATTAAATTTTGAAGAGATCGTCGTTCCCTCTGACAATGACTGAGCACCACACAAGCGAGACAAAAACAATCAATGACACCTACACTGTTGTTCGTGAATCACTACAGTATGCACGGGGTTCAAAAGATATACATCCGGTAAAAATTCCGGTTTAACACAACAGTCAGTAAGAGTTATGAGACCACTCAAAATTTACTATATAGTAATATACAGGTGATGATATAGAGTCATTATTGTGTTTTTTTAAACTTACCCCCGTAGAACCCATTTTATGTTCGTAAGCTACATTAAATTTTGAAGAGATCGTCGTTCCCTCTGACAATGACTGAGCACCACACAAGCGAGACACAAACAACCCATTTTATGTTCGTAAGCTACATTAAATACATCCGGGTTAACGCAACATTCAGTATTAAGAGTCACGAGACCACTCTAGAGGCATGATATCGGAACGGGGAATCCCCGTAATCTCGATCATGAATCTGCCAAGGCTCGCGTTCCAAGACGCCAAGACACTTGTGGTTTAGCAATCCAAACGTTAATTACATGTTTTTTAAAGTGAGAGAGAGAGAGAGAATGGGAGGGAGAGAGAGAGAGAGAGAAAGGGGGGAGATGGAGAGAGAGAGAGAGAGAGGGGGGGGGGGGGAAAGTCTAACGAAGTTAGCGAAAACAGAGACTTTGATGGTTGTCTCATGCAAATTTTCTAAATGTGAGAAAGAAGACGTAGTAAGGGGTAAGAGAGAGAGAGAGAGAGGGGGAGAGGGAGAGAGGAGGGATGGGGGATTTAAAGGCATATTTGTTTGTTTGTTTGATTTGATTTCTACATATTTCAACATAAGAGATTCGATCATACCATAGACCTACTATTGGTCCATGATCATCCACATTATTAGTCAGGGGGCTTATAGTGAAATTATCGTTACCGGCTGGATACAAGCGCCATTTTTGGTACAGGGCTTCCTTAGGACCTACTGAACGAATGAACGATATTACGGTAGGAGCCCCCGGCAAAAATTCATACAAGGGTGTGCGGGCGGGAGCGTCGTCCAGGAGCCCCCAAACAATAATAATATGAGAACGGGGAGGGAGGGGGAGAGGGAGAGAGAGAGGGGGAGAGAAAGAGAGAGAGGAGAGGGAGAGCCGGGGAGGGGGGGGGAGAGAGAGAGAGCTTAACGTGTCTAATGAATGTATGTGGGGTGGGATGAAGAGAAACATTGAGAGATAGAACTACATGTAGTACCATACATGTTTAATAAAAAAATATTTAAAAAGTGTCGATATTGTTTCACATTCCACAAAATAACAGTTTACATATAATATATATTATTAAAGCTCAGCAAGATAATGCATAATGACAAAGTACAACGATGGCAGTAAATAATCAGTAACGTGAAATATGAGGAACCTATTAAAAAGCAATGCTTGTATAATATAGGTTCCCATCCATATACCAATGATTGTATAAAAAAACTTCTAATGCAACGAAGAGAGACGAATTCGGGAAATATAATTGATACACAATGAATACAGGTATGTGGTTACATATTAATAGTCATAATAGTCATAATAGTCACTCGAGCGAGGCGAAAAAAGAAAGAAAAAAAGACATAACAAAATAAAATAACGATAATGTGGCCTCATGCGTATGATTTCAAGAGAAAGTCTTTGAGTTTACGCTTGAATGAATACAGCGAGGGTGATTTAATTATCTCAGAGTCCAAACTGTTCCAAAATGAAGGACCTGTATTGGTTATTGTTTTAAGGGCAAGAACGGTGCGTACGGGGGATAGATAAAAATGTTATGACTGCCTGGAGGGATAAGAATGAATGTCACTATTTTTAAAACACATATTAGTGAAATCACTCGGCAATTCGCCTTTATTAAGTTGATACATAAATATCCCTACAAAATAGTGATATAGTTCTGTTACTTCCAATAACTTGTTAGAAAGAAATAATGGATTTGTATGTGCCCAAAAATCGGCAGTAATAAATATCCTTACAGCTCTTTTGTGTATTTTGAGTATGGAATCAATTTTCGTCTTGGAAGAATTTCCCCAAACTAATATTCCGTAATTTAGGTATGGTAATAATAAAGTAGAATATAATAATTTCAAAATATGGGGAGGAAAATGATGTTTGAGTTTATTGGTAACTCCTAGATTTCTTGAAAGCAATTTACATAAGTAGTCAATATGGACTTTTCATGTTAATTTACAATCAATGTAAAGACCAAGAAATGTTGTTGAGTCGATTTGTTTTAAGTCATTGCCATTCATGCAAACATCACTAGGTAAAGTATGCAGTGAATTACTAAAGACCATGTACTTATTTGCTTGTACCCCATCGCATACAAATCGTAATTCAGAATTTAATTTATCAAGAAGGATTTGAGGATTATCGTGAGTAAAAAATATACTTGTATCATCTGCAAATAAAAGAAAGGAGAGTATATTGGAAGAGTTTTGAAAATCATTGATGTATAATATAAAAAGAAGTGGGCCCAAAAGGCAACCTTGAGGTACACCGCAAGTGATGTGTTGAATTTTAGAATTGAAATTATGAATAGACACAAATTGATTCCTGTTTGTAAGATAACTTCTGAACCACTCCAAGGCCCTTCCACGAATTCCACAGTAAGAGAGTTTATATAAAAGTATTTCATGGTTAATCGTGTCAAAGGCCTTGGAGAAGTCCAGAAAGATACCAGCAACGTTAGACGTCCTATCAATTGCCTTTGTAACTTTATCTATTAATAATATTATTGCATGCACAGTTGAATGTTTTTGACGAAAACCGAATTGGGAATTGGTGAAAAAATTACAACTGGTGAGAAACTTTATAGTGCGACAATAAATTATCTTTTCGAGAACTTAAGAGAATGAAGTCAACAGTGATATTGGACGATAATTACCTAATTCATCCTCTGAACCTTTTTTGTAGATGGGTATTACTTTAACGAACTTCATCTTATCAGTGACAACACTAGACTGCAAAGACAGATTAAAAATATTTGTCAAGGATGAAACAATTTCATGTATAATTTGTTTTAGAAGATCATATGAAATACCATCATAGCCCGAACTTTTTTTCACCGGTAGGTTTGTAACTATGTCAATGATTTCAGGTTCAATGACTGGTGAAACAAACAAACAATATAGGGTAAAAAATAATGATGTTCCCATGCGGAACAAAATGATAACATAATCTCGGTAGATGTGTTCATTATTCAACATTCTCGAAGGATTCATCTCTTTCTCCCACCCAATGACATCTAAACGCAACAAGTAAAGCCCGTGAGAAATCTGTATGAGTAAACTTGAAAGCATTCTCCTGTCGTCGGAGATGAGGCTTTATGAAAGAACCATTTGATTTGATTGATTTGATCGCCTGTTAGTCCCACCGGGGTATGCTTGAGCTGACCCCCGATCAACACCAGAGATGAATTGTCGAATGTCCTCTCCTGGGTATGGCGAAACGACTCCATCTTGGAAGCGATTTGTTCCGGTAAGAGTGTATCCGCGGGGAAGTCGTGTGCTATCACTCCTACTTTGCTCTTCCCTGTTCGGATTAAGACATAATCAGAAACATTTCAAAGTATGTTTCTTTTCCTTTTCCCTTCTATTTGTTTTACAATTTCTACTCGTAAACCTTTTAACCGTGTTTAAAGTAATTTGGCAATTATTCTAAACGATTTTACCACTTTAATTGTTTTACTCAAAATGGTTTTAAATGGCTCCCACAATAACAGTTATTAGTGAAAGATAGGACATACCTAAATACATTCTGGCCTTGGGTAAGAAACCATCATATAGAGCATCAGTAACGTTGGTGAGTGAGAATCGCCTGTTCTCAATAGAATGACAGAGAAGTAGAACATCTATCCCTCTGAAATCAAACGCATTCATGTCTCGGATGTTGTAAGGAAGAGTCTGAAACCTCACAGTTTTGACGACATCCGCCATGTTTGTTTCGATGAGTTGGATGATCCCCTCCACGTCATCAGAGTGACTACAGCTACATACCACGACATTCACTCCCTTTCTCGTTGCTGTACATGGGGGGATCAGCGGAGTGGATTCCTCCTCGTTTAAAGAGAAATCAGGAATTTCATTAGCCCTTGTGAAAGGTATTCTCCAATAGTATATCCAGTGAAAATAAACACACTTGACTTGTACATTTAAACCAAAGTTAAACTATACAAAAATATATGTGTTATTAAATGATGCGTATCAAGTCCTGAGACTCGATCGAAACAAGAAAGTGGATTTTCAACAGATATGAATAACATTGTTTTGTGTGCTTTAAGTCTTCTCGACAAAATCCCTACTTTAATGACTATTTTGTTGTCTTGTTAGAGCAACAATGATTTTACGTCCATTTTGAAAATTTGACGAGGACTCTTTTCTTGATCGCCGGTAGGAAATATTTCGGTTAGCATAGGTCCTAATTTTTCCCAGCGACCTTTCAGTAAGAGTTATGAGACCACTCAAAATATACTATATAGTAATATACAGGTGATGATATAGAGTCATTAATGTTTTCTTTGAAACTTACCCCCGTAGAACCCATTTTATGTTCGTAAGCTACATTAAATTTGGAAGAGATCGTCGTTCCCTCTGACAGTATGACTGAGCACCACACAAGCGAGACAAAAACAATCAATGACACTACACTGCTGTTTGTGAGTCACTGCAGTATGGGGTTCAAAGGTAATACATCCGGTTTAACACATTATTCAGTAAGAGTTATGAGACCACTCAAAATATACTATATAGTAATATACAGGTGATGATATAGAGTCATTAATGTTTTCTTTGAAACTTACCCCCGTAGAACCCATTTTATGTTCGTAAGCTACAATAAATTTTGAAGAGATCGTAGTTCCCTCTGACAATGACTGCGCACCACATAAGCGAGACAAAAACAACCCATTCTATGTTCGTAAGCTACATTAAATACATATTGGTTAACACAACATTCAGTATGAGTCATGAGACCACTCAAGAGGCATGATATCGGAACGGGGAATCCCCGTAATCTCGATCATGAGACTGTCAAGGCTCGCGTTCCAAGACGCCAAGACACTTGTGGTTTAGCAATCCAAACAGTAACTACATGTTTGTTTGAAGTGAGAGAGAGAGAGAGAGAGGGGGTGGGGGCGGTGGGGAAAATCTAACCAAGTTCGAGAAAACAAGAGACCTTTGTGCAGCTCCCAAACGTCAACACACTCTAAACGTCAACAAGCTCCCTAAGCTACCGGAAAATTAGTTCAGAGAGTGCGTACGGTACGGCATCACATGTCACACACTCGTATACTGTATGTTATGTTCGATTTGAGAGCGTGCGCGCCAGTGTGCATTATCGGCCGCTCTCTGTGTATTGCACGTTTAGAAGCGTGTTGACGTTTATAGGAGCTTGTTAGACGTTGATGGTTGTCTCTTGCAAATTGTCTAAATGTGAGAAAGAAGACGTATATAGTAAGGGGTAAGAGAGAGAGAGAGAGAGGAGGGGTGGGGGATTTAAAGGCATATTTGTTTATTTGTGTGTTTGATTTGATTTCTACATTTTTCAACATAAGAGATTCGATCATACCATAGATCTAGACCTACTTTCGGTCCATGATCATACACAGTGTTAGTCAGGTGGCTTAGTAGGCTAGGAATATTGTGTTTTGAGGTCAAACAAATTGCAATAAAATATTTTTCACTGCAATGCAATTTAGTAAGGTCCCCAAAATGACATACTAAAAGTCCAAAAAAATCCAAGTAGTGGAAGTGTCCCTAATTTGCATAAATCCAATATGGCCGCTATTTCGAGGATTTTCACATAGATTTTGTCATATTTTTCTACTTGTATAGGCTGTTGTGGCACTAAAGGAGTAGGAAAAGTGATCTGCTGTACATTTTGTATCAACTAAAATACCCATATACTACAGGTACATCACACACCTGAAACAAATCTCCCTCACACCCACACCCACACAATCCAACATGTAATTTATGCTCAATTTATTACCTTTGCAGATGATGTTCTTTCATCATGCACTAGACAAATATCATGTCATTTTATATTGAAAAAAACTAAAACAAAAATATTCAGAAAAAACTGGCCCTTATGAGTATCCGTACAAACACAAGAGCTGTTGGTAGGGCTATGTAGGGGTACAGCCTGTAGTCTGTACCTTACATTATCCGTGTAGTGGACTAATTGTGTCTTATTTACATAAATCCAAAATGGCCGCCAAATCTAGGGTTTTCTCCAAGATTTGATCAAAATATTTACCTTTTAGCATACTTTTAGTGTACTTTGAAAGTCTAAAATGTTATTTCCAAGAATTATTTTGTTTGCAAAAGGTTTCATATGCCTGGTTGAGTGTTTTAATTTGCTTAAATTCAAATGGCTACTAAATTAAACATTTTTGTAGAGAATTTATTATAATTACATTTCTTGTCCTATGTTACATTCAGAATAATTGCGACAACACTTATTCATGTTGTAAAAATATTTTGATATTTCAAATGTATCATAATTAGGTTCTTTAATTTGCATACATACACATACATTTTTTTAAAGTGCGTTAATTTGCATAATTTTGTGTTGATTCTCACCTTACAGTGCATTTCAGAGCAGCTATAATATGTCTATGTTGGTTTACAATCCCAGTGCAGTTGTTGTTACAGGATGCAGATCATGAGGCCTACAGTTTAGTATACATATTTTAAGTTGATTAGAGTTGGTAGTCTCCAACAAACATACGCGGCATGCTGATCAGTAGTATCATCAAGTTCTAGGTAGGCCTATAATGGTGGTGAGTTGCTGCAACTTGTGCCACGACAATCAGTGCAGGCTGTTGAACATTGGAGGTCATACTTCCGGCACGTGCATTTCTTGGCTGCACAGTCTTTCTTGCATCCACATCTGATGACCTGAAGGAGTGTTTTATCAGTTTTTATTGGAAGATACTTCCCATCCATGACCTGCCAACTCAGTTTCCCGATGTCAGGCTGTCTGCCATTCCTTTCCATTCTAATATCTGATAGTACACACGCAGACTGTGAAACTTTCCTGCTGCTGAAGTTGGTTGCAAAGTCTTTGCTTCTAAGGCAGACAAGATTGGTGATACCTTTACGCAATCTTCTATTTAGTCACCACCATACAGGCAGTCAGGCATACAAGTGCTTTCTCTCCAACTGGAATAACGGTCTCCTTCAGGTCTGATGCCGGCTGACTAAATACCATGGCAAGCTCACAGAAGTCGTCATTCTTCATGATTTTCTTCAGTGCTACGCCTTTCCCTAGTCCAAATATGCGAGACGTTGTGTCGAAGCCCAGAAGCACATGGCAAAGAGAAAGTAGTCACACACACTACTTCCTAGAGTTTCCTTCAGCTGTTTGATATTCCATGTTCGGTTCTTCTTGAAATTAGCCTTGGGCTCAGGTGCAAAAAAAGAAGTCCTTTGCATTCAGATCAGCGTAGAAGATCAGCAAGATTAGAAGGTTTGTGTCATCACCGACAAGAACTGTGGCTTTAAACTTCTGCTGTATCACAATTAATTCCAGGAATCTGCTCTTCCTCAATTGCTACATCACAATGAAGATCAGGAAGATGCTGTCCGTTAGTAGTTGTTCGAGAGGGGACTTAAGTGGGCTGCTCCCCGAAATTAGCTACTCCACATGGAACACCTGGGTGCTGAACAACCTCTGAAAGTTCCTATAGTGATCACTGTAGGAGCTTCCGGAGGTTGTTTGTATACTCGTTGGCAGATGTACATTATACAAGTCTGCTATCAGCATGGTATTTAGAGCAGCATCAACGAGTAATGGCCCCGCACATGCAGCTCTAGAAATCGCCTTTCCACCCAGCATATATGGCATACACTACTTCAAGAAGTTCCTGGAGTCCTGAGCCCGTCATCAAATGCCCTGCAGAATGATCTGCTTCAAGTCACTGTCACTTGGCTGGCTCATGATTATTGTGAGTGCCTTCCACCATAGCAGCTGATCAAAAGTAAAAACAGGTGTATAGTATTATACTGTTTAGCATGGGCACAAACAAAACGCAGAGTGTAGTAAACACAGGATGGATCACTAGGATTCATGTCAATCATGGGGAGAAACAAAAAAGATGACTGATCAGGGTACTTGCCGTTGTTTTTATTATCTGTATCGTTCAGGACCTATATGAAGTAGTAAAGATGTCTTCAACAACACATCAAGGTCAAATGTTGGATCTTCTGGTCCCCGATTCACAATCGGCTGGTAAACCAGAGGTTGTACAGTTGTAGATGCCTTGAAGGATTCAATGTCGATACGTCCAACAGTAGCAAAGTCCTCAGCGGATACCGTTTATCTAGGTACAGGCTTACAGTATACTTTATCCCTGGGGTTTTGGTAGCAATGTACCCATCTGTGGAAAGTACCTGATCCATCAGGAGTGTCGATATTATGGTCGACATTGTCTGCAATATACTGAATGCACTCTTGAGAAATTGCTGCACTTATTTCATGTTTCTTAACCACCGGATAAGAGCATTAGAAGCATTGCGCATGCAGTGTGTCGATCAAAAAGCGAGGTGAGAATTGATGATGCATTTGCAAGTCCAAGCTGAAGAGGAGCAAGGAGAACCCTTGGATGTATTGCGTGCATCTATGGCTTGCCCAATAGATGCCAGCATCACAATCTACCTTTTGGCCAACAAACATGTTCCTCAATAGCAGTTGCAGGGAATCTGTGAGAAATGCAAGTAAGCAGTGGTAGACGACATTTCAACAGGAGTTGGGTAAACGCGTCACTTGCAATTTTCTTTAATAACTTGACGTCATTCTTTATACGGTGAGGCAGCAGTGTTTATGATCCTCGTTTCTCCTGCTTTGGTGTGTTGTTCTTTGACCGCTTGTGGAATTCATACAGAATAGCACTAACTCTGCTACGAAATGTAACTACATCATGCTTTCCGTTCAGTTCAGTTATACAATCCTCTCACCGAAGTGCCCCTGTATTTTCTTTTTCATGTATACCCCACTGCATGTAGGCATCATGATCTGTATCCAGAAAATACTCTTGCATCTTAGAACAAAATCAACTATTGTTGTTTGTTCCTCATCATTTTTCTCCAGGAACTTAACTACTTTTAAGAATGCTGTCAATTTCACCCCATCTTTAGGTCGGCCAGTTTTGGTCTTTTTGGAAGTGCTTGTGCTCACAGTGTATACCATTGGTATAAGTTTTTTTTAGTTTTAAAGTTCACCATGCATTGTTTATGGTATACTGCATCAACTGCGGGAAGATCGTTGACAGATGCAAGTCTTCCAGACACATTTTTGGACCAAGTATCATTTCTTTGTATGCATATCCCTACTACAACTACAGTAATAGCACAACCAGTACCACATCAACAACTAAATCCCCCTTCCTATTGATGTAGCTAGGCTCATGTGAAGGCTTGCCTTTTGTAGCACTGCATAGATCGGGGATTAAGAAAGGTGTACATTCTGTGTTGTCATGAATTACAGGCTTAATTTGACCTCTGAATGACTTTAGATGAAGTGGAGGTGTAGTGACAAACTTTGATTAGTTATTGTGCCTTAGTGGGTTCTGATATCATAATTAAAAAATGTATTGTATTCTGCACATTATGAGCTTTCCATCGATATTATAATGAAACTATTATTGGGTGTTCTACTTTAAAGTTTTACAATGAATGACTATGAATTAGGCATCATGGATATCACACAATAAAAGCTTACAGGTCTAACTTAGTTGAATATTTGACAAAAAATAGTGCCTAGAGAGCACAATACCGCAGTAATATTGATACTTGTACTGTGATGAGCCATTAGCATACAATGTTTGCTTCTGTTTGTCACCTCTCTAAAATTAAGTAAACTGTTGCACTGAGAACAACTTCTAATTCCAATGACCATGAGGATAATGTAAGGTACAGGCTGTACCCCTACATAGCCCTACCAATAGCTCTTGTGTTTGTACGGATACTCATAAGGGCCAGTTTTTCTGAAAAAAATTTTGTTTTAGTTTTTTCAATATAATTAAAATGACATGATATTTGTCTAGCGCATAATTAAATAAAATAATCTGCTAAGGTGATAAATTGAGCATAAATCACATGTTGGATTGTGTGGGTGTGGGTGTGCGGGAGATTTGTTTCAGGTGTGTGATGTACCTGTAGTATATGGGTATTTTAGTTGATACAAAATGTACAGCAGATCACTTTTCCTACTCCTTTAGTGCCACAACAGCCTATACAAGTTGAAAAATATGACAAAATCTATGTGAAAATCCTCGAAATAGCGGCAATATTGGATTTATGCAAATTAGGGACACTTCCACTACTTGGATTTTTTTTTACTTTTAGTATCTCATTTTGGGGACCATATTAAAATGCATTGCAGTGGCAAAAATTTTATTGCAATTTGTTTGACGTTTACCTAAAAAATGTAACATCTTTCCTAGCCTATAGTGAAATTATCGTTATCGGCCGGATACAAGCGCCATTTTGGTACAGGCTTCCTTGGGACCTACTGAACAAATGAACGATATTAGGGTAGGAGCCCCCGGCAAAAATTCATACAAGGGTGTGGGCGGGGGCGTCGTCCAGGAGCCCCCAAATAATAATATGAGAGAGGGGGAGGGGAGAGGGAGATAGAGAGAGGGTGGGAGAGAGAGGGGGATGGGGGAGAGAGAGAGCTCAACATGTCTAATGGATGTATGTGGGGTGGGATGAAGAGAAACATTGAGAGATGGAACTACATGTAGTACTATACATGTTGAATAAAACAATTTTAAAAAAGTATCGATTAAAGCAGTCTGACATGGGAGTACATCCGCTTGTATATTCACATTTTAAAAATAATGGGTATTTTTAGTTTTCTAAGTTTTTATGATAATATTTAAGAAGTACATTGAACTCGGGTCGATATGCTTTCAATTCCAAATTTATATGAAATACAATAATTACACAAAAACGCAAATCTTCATTGGTTATTGATTCATTTATTTATTTCTGACAAATACTAGTTTTACCATTACATAATTTATGCTAAACATAATAATAAGTAGGCCTACAGTTACTCTGTAAAAACCATTGTCTAATATATTTATTTGCATGGTCAATTAATTTATATACGAAAAAATGAAGAAAAAAAACCTATACAGAATCAAGAAACATACATGTAGATGGAGGAGGTGGGTCAAGTTTCAGTCATAAGAATTAACTGCTACATTCTGATTTAGGAGATGATAGATTATATTCTTAATTGCAGACTACTAATTGTGCAATTGTTCAGAACACCATCCTTATGCCTCTATGGCAGTAGTGATCTACGGATCAGTTACGAAACTGTTTGACAGTCCATGTATTGTGCTAGAGAATAAGAATCATTATGTTTTATATGACTCATTCTGTGTATCCTTTGTATTACAATTAGGAAAATGCGCAACATCAAATATATTGTGAAACAGAAGACAGACGATTTTGTAATGCATTATTGAAAATTGATAAATAAATCTTCATATTGTCCGAATTTTCGAAACGCAACTTGTTCCTTCGTCAGGCAGTTGACACACAAAAAATGAATTTATTGTGTGTTTATTGGACTGCAATTCAGGGGTGTAGATTCCCCCAGCGATGATGGCAGCAGGTGCGTCGCTAGAGGGGGGCTGCGGGGTGCGACACCCCCCTCACCTATCAGGATATCGTCGGTAAAATTGCGCTGCCATCGGGGAAAATGAGAAAAGGGGGATTTGTCGGTAATTGGTGGCCTCTACACCTAGTGGCGGATCCAGGGGGACCCCGGGGGTCCCGGGCCCCGTCCCCTGGCAAAAAAGGTCAAAAACGATAATTTTACCTTTAGGCTGTTTAAAACCAAGAATTAAAACATTACATTTTCTGATGTGAGGGGTAAGGAGCACTATTTTAATTTTTATTTTGCTCAGGGGTTGGTGGGCGTTGAGTAAAAAAAAAAATAGTACTCCTTCCCTCACATCAGAAAATGTAATGTTTTTATTCTTGGTTTTAAACAGCATACAACATGTCTTAGTAAGATTAATTTTTCAATTTGTGGATGCAAACCAATCCGAAAATTGTACTAATTCAGAATTCAACGTGTTGTATAAATATGTAATGTTGTCCCCTGATTGAAACCGCATGTGGCACAAGTGACCTGATTTCTGACTGCAAAATAAACGGATTTCCGGTAGCTGCTTGGATTTTTGATATATTTCCGATACATCAAATTTTTCTTTCTACATAGTTTATTCAGTTCAAGAGTAAACCAAACCTTAGAAATATGCTTTCTCTTACTCTGAATATTTACAAATGGAAAAAATTTATAATAGGTATTATTCAATACATGTATATATGAAACAGTCAAATCGCTTATCAACGTTAGAGTCATGTAAATGCGTATTAGTCTATTTCCGCTAACATCTCACACAATTTTGCAATGTTATTATCATTTATGACACGCTTGGTGACAGTTTTATGTTCATTAAAATCATCGGCAAACTTAATACATGTAAAAATTGATCACCGACATCACTAAGCAAGATACCTGCCTTTGAAAATAAATATTGTCAATGAGAGTCGCCGATGTCCTTGAGAACGTTGTTGGTTTTAGTATAAAAGTTGTGAAAGAATAAGTCATCAATAGTCCAAAAACATTGTCAATATTAATTTTGTAGAAACTGTAACATATAATAAATCAATATTTAAATCTCCAATTAAAAGACACTCCTTGTTTGCATTCACTGTTTTCAGCAATGGTATCTCTAATAATGACTATCCAAAAATTAAGAGACAACTTGATTAGGTGGTCTATATACAATGGCAAGATTTTTTTTTCATTATTACTACCTAATTAAATAAATAACATTTCAATAACTTCATTAAAAACGTCCACATCAGTTCGCCTTAAATGTTTATTGTTTCTTTTATAAAGAAACGCACACCACCACCATCATGTTATTAATTAGTAACGAATAAACTATATATTAACTATATCTTAATGTTAAAGGTAATTTTACCCGGGTTCAAGAACCACTTCATTTATATGATCCGTATTGATTATTGAAGCTGCATGATTATTGAAGTTGATTATATCACACGTTTGCCAACACTGTGTTTTCGTAATTGCATATAATGATGATTAATGAAACAAACATGAAATATGGGGTAAAAATAATGATGCTCCCTTGCGGGAAAAAAAATGATAACATAATCTCGGTGGATGTGATCATTATTCAACATTCCAGAAGGATTCATCTCTTTCTCCCACCCAATGACATCTAAACGCAACAAGTAAAGCACGTAAGGGGAAAGCATCCTTTTTTCGTCGGAGATGGGGCTTCATGAAAAAACAATTTGATTTGATTGATTTGATCTGTTGTTAGTCCCACCGGAGTATGCTTGAGCTGACCCCCGATCAACACCAGAGACGAATTGTAGAATGTCGTCTCCTGGATATGGCGAAACGATTCCATCTTGGAAGCGATTCGTTGCGGTGAGAGTGCATCATCGGGGAAGTCGTGTGCTATCACTCCTACTTTCCTCTTCCCTGTTCGGATTAAGACATAATTAGAATAATATCAAAGTATGTTTCTTTTCCTTTTCCTTTCTCTTTGCTTTAAATTTTTTTTCCTTTTTAACAGTGTTTAAAGCTATTTGACAATAATTCAAAAGGATTTTATCATTTTATTGTTTTACTCAAAATGTTTTTAAATGGCTCCCACAATAATAATTATTAGTGAAAGCACATACCTAAATACTTTCTGGCCTTCGGTAAGAAACTATCATACAGAGCACCAGTAACGTTGGTAAGTGAGAATCCCCTGTTCTCAATAGAATGACAGAGAATTAGAACATCTATTCCTCTGAAATCAAACGCATCCATGTCTTTGATGTTGTAAGGGAGAGTCTGAAACCTCACAGTTTTGACGACATCCGCCATGTTTGTTTCGATGATTTGAATGATCCCCTCCACGTCATCAGAGTAACTACAGCTACATACCACGACATTCACTCCCTTTCTCGTTGCTATACATGGAGGGATCAGCGGAGTGGATTCCTCCTCGTTTAAAAAGAAAATCAGGAATTTCATAAGCCCTTGTGAAAAGTATTCTCCAATATAGTATATCCGATAAAAGACCTTTTTTCACTGAAAATAATACGTCCAATTTGAAAATATGACGAGGACTCTTTTCTTGGTCGCTGGTAGGAAATATTTCGGTAAATACGTCCGCAGTTTTCCCAGAGACCCGCCGCCCCGGCGCACCGCTCCAAAAAGGTCTAGCGGCGCCCTAAACATTATTTTATCCCTTCTTTGATCTTTGAACATGTTGCATATTCCGTCATGTCATGGGCCATAAATAACGTAAACGTAATGTTAAATGACCCCGAAATGACCATAAAACACAGCTGCCTTTCACCCCACCCCCCTTCGACAGGCTCCTAACAATAATTTGATCTGAGATCAGTCATTATGTTCAGAGTATACAGCCACCACTGCCGGTGTAATTTTGTGTATGCACTATCGCTTATAACCTTCTATTTTAAATAATAGCAACTGCAACTACAACAGATCGGAGTAATCGGACTTGACGTATTACGGGCCCGGTTCACCTGATCATTCGAATTTTAATCAATCCCGTTGTGTTCAAAATATTATTAGTAGAATGCTACTGCATGTAGTTGCCGTATATGCTCAATCCGGTCAGATTACGAACATGATAATAATAATATATAGTAATAAACAGGAGAGTCATTACTGTTTTTGTTAAACTTACCCCTATTTTATGTTCGTAAGCTACATTAAATTTTGAAGAGATCGTCGTTCCTTCTGACAATGACTGAGCACCACACAAGCGAAACAAAAACAATCAATGACACTATACTGCTGTTTATGAATCACTGCAGTATGGGGTTCAAAAGTAATACTACATCCGGGCTTACCTAACACATCACATCATTCATGGCTACGTTCACACATAGGCGAGTTGGAAGTACGAGTTTGCGAGTTGACTTTTGGGGGTACTCGCGATAACTCGTCATTTAACTCGGGATGACTCTCCGTAACTCGCCGCAACTCGGCACAACTCTTCACAACTCGACGCAACTCGACGCAAATATAAGGTCAAACTTACATGTAGCTCTCACATTTTGCAATCAGTTTATAATTTTTTTTCAAGCTCTCGAGAACTCCTGCAAACCTCGGTCAAACTCGGAACAACTCGTAGTAAACTCGCGATACTCGTGAAAAACTCGTCATGGACTCTTTTCAACTCGTAGTATCCGGAGTAAATTTTCATAAATTACCATAAATTTCCATACACGAGTTCCCGCGAGTCTAATGCGAGCATTTGAGAGTTATGCACGGTACGAGTGCACCGAGTCTCTGGTGAGCTATAATCACGAGCTTTGCACGAGTAAGGCGAGTTATACCGAGTTTGATTATATAACAGGAGTCTGATCACGTGGTTTCCATTTGGCGGAGCACGTTTTACATCTACATTGAACAAGCGCCACATGATAAAGAGCAAGATGCCAAGAGTTAAGAAACTGAAGATTTTGAATTGAAAAATTTGAAGGAAAAAACAGAATGAAGTGGGGGGACACCAACAAAAAAGGGCACCTTATACAAGCGAAATCTCAAAGCGAAAATACAATTTTTAGACATTGGTAATACCCCTACATTGTAATTACATTATGAGGGATGATTTCATTATTTTTGCTCTTTATACATCAGACAAGATATTGCTTAAGCATCATACTTTGCAGTTGGGTTTGATGGCTGAATATTCATTTGCGAGCGAGCGAAGCCAGCGAGGACAAATTTTAAGATTTTTGAGGTCGCGCAGTGCGAAAAATTACATCTTATACAAAGAGGTAAAAAACACAATCCTGATGGGGTTATAACGGAAGACTGAAAAGACCTTTGACAAGTAACATAATTATATCATCTTTAAATGCGAGCGAGCGTAGCGAGCGAGCTTTGGGGGAATTGCTGTTGTCCCTCTGTTTTGGGGCACGTTTAATGATGATAGGAAAAGGGGACACTTATCGAAAGGGATAAGGCACTAACATGTATTAGAAAAGAAAAGGAGCACGTGTCGAAGTACAAAGGGTAATTATCAGAGGTGAAAATGAGACACTTCCTCCACCTGAAAAGAGGCACTCACCAGGGATGAAAAACGCACTAATGAGAATGGGAAATGGGCATTTGTCGACGGAAAAGGGGTTACCCGTTTTGTTTGGTATGGGCATTTATGAGAAGTGAAAAGGGGCATTTAAAAAAAGGGGGTGGGTCCCTTCTATATATTAGAAATGAAAAGGGGTACGTATCATTGTTAAAAGGTAAATTATTAGAGCTTAAAATGGACACTTGTGAAAATGAAAAAGGGGCACTTATAATAACGGAAAATGTGCACTTGTTGAAAGAAAAGGGGCACTGATCAGATTTTAATAGGGGCATTTATTGGAGGTGAAAGGGCGCTTATATGAGAGGGGAAGTGGCTCTTATTAGAAAGAAAAAGAGGCACGTGATAAAATAAACGGGACACTTATCAGAAATGTAAAGTGAAAAATGATTATGAGAAGGGGAAGGGGCACTTATAAGAAGTAAAAAGAGCATTTATTAGAAGAAGAAAGACGGGGCACGTGTCAAAATAAAAGGGGCAGTTATTAGAGGTAAAAGGGGCACTCATCAGAGATGAACAGAGCACTTTTCAGGAAGGGAAGGGCACTTGTTACAGTAAAACGAGCATCTCTCAGATTGGAATAGGGGCAATTATCGGAGGTGAAGGGGTTCATTTACCAAAGTTGAAAAGGGGCACTTATGACAATGGAAAGGGGCATTTATGAGAAGGGGAAAGTGCTCTTTTTTAATGGGGGCACTTATCATAAGAAAAAGGGGCACTTATTAGAAAGGAAAACGGGCACATGTGAAAATAAAAGGTCCGCTTATCCGTCAGTCAGTTAAAAACGGGTAGTTATTAAAAGGGAAGGGACACTTTTGACAAAGTAAAAGGGGCACCTATCAGATTTGAAAAGAGCAATTATCAGAGTCGAAGGGGGTAATTATCAAAAGTGAAAAGGGGCACTTCTCGTACCTGAAAAGGGGCGCTTATGAGAATGGAAATGGAAACTTATTCCAAAGTTCAAGTTCAAGTTCAAGTTTTATTTCCACATCTGATTAAAAGATAACACAAGTACAATTTATATGCATATATACAATAATAAACGTTAAGATGAAACATCTTCAGTTGAAATCATAATGTGGTGGGAAAAAACAGAGGCCAAATGGCCTATCAAGGTTATTCCCAAAGATAATAAAATTTACATAAAAAGTTTCTTAAATATACTAAAAACAAGATAGAAATACAAGGATTAAAATGACATAAAACATCCACATAAAGAATTAAACCAGACACATCCACACAAAAACAAAAACAGAAAGGGCATTTTTGTAAAAATAATCATAGTTATACATATTCATTTACAAGATAATTCTTAAGCTTTCTTTTGAAAATTGATACTGTTGGGCATATTTGCAGGTCTTGAGGCAATTTGTTCCATAATTTTGATCCGGCATAAATAATTGTTGTTCCTGAGAGGTCATAAGTTAACATTGGTAGGTGGAAAAGGTTTGATTGACGAGTTTCATGATTAGTCACATTTTTATTATATATAAAACAATCATCTAGAAACTTTGGAAGTATATTTTTAGAGTAAGAAAACATAAAGAAACCGATCTGTTTCTTATGTATATCATAAATTGTAAACATATAATGTGTTTTAAATACAGGAGCAGTGTGGGAGAAAAGATGTAAGTTAAATATGATTCGTATTGCACGTTTCTGAAGAATTAAAATTCGATTTTGATAAGTTTTAGCACAATCTTCCCACACTATAATACAGTAACTAAGATAGGGTAAAATCATGTTATTATACAGATTAAGAAGAATATTTAAAGGTACACCTTTTTAAATTCTGTTCATTGCACCAAAAGCTTTAGATATTTGGCATGATACATCATTTACATGTTCTTTCCAAGTCAGTTTGTTGTCAATGTTTACTCCTAAAAAAGTTGTAGAATTTACTATCGGTATATTTTGTTGGTCGATACTTATTTCCATACAGGATGTATTAATATTTTAGTTGTTTGGCTGAAATAACGAAATAACATACAGCACGTTTTTTGTGCATTCAATTTTAATTTATTTGCTTTAAACCATGTATCAACTTGTTTAAGTTCCGTATTAATAGTAGAACATAATGTATCAATTTTTTTACCAGACAAAAATAAACTTGTATCGTCTGCAAAAATTATCGACTGTAAGATATCACTTACGAATTGAATATCATTAATAAACAACAAAAACAATAACGGACCCAATACTGATCCCTGAGGGACACCAAATGGGTTTTGTGCAATTCCAGAAGATATATTATTTACACATACACATTGCACTCTATTATTTAAATAACTGGAAAACCACAGAAGTACAGTGCCCCGAATACCATAAAATTGCAATTTTTGTAATAATATTTGATGACTTATACAATCGAATGCCTTGGTAAGATCTAAAAATAAACCAATAAAAACTTTTTTATCTTCAAATGATTTAGCAATAATATTCGTAAAATCCAAAAGAGCCATATATGTACTATAATTTTGTCTAAACCCATACTGTTGATGGTATAATTTATCTCTTTTACACAAGAAGGAAAATAGACGACTATAAACTATTTTTTCAAAGATTTTTGAGAAAGTTGATAAAACTGATATTGGTCTATAAATGATTACTTAAAATATGTTTATCTCCTTGTATGTACACAGGAATCACCTTAGCCTTCTTGAGAGCAGTAGGAAGGACACCAACTTGTAAATACATGTTTAATACATTACAAAGCGGTATAACAAATGTAGCAATAGATGGCAATATTAACATCATCATATCCTGGGGTTTTACATGATTCAAGTTTTTTAACAATTCCAAATATTTCAGAAATTTCAACCGGTTTCATAAATATAGACTTTAAAAAGTCCCTTTTAGGTAAAACATGCAAGAAATCAACGGAGGCATCAGGTATACTATTGAAAGTGTTTCTAACAATAATGCTAAAAAGGTTAGTAAATGCTTTGATAATGGCTTGTTATCATATATCTGTTTACCATTTTGTTCAATAATCACATTGCATTTTTTCCAGAACTCTCATTAAAATATCATTTATGGTTTTCCAAATTGCCTTAATATTACTTTTGACACGTTTAAATCTAGAAAAATTATATTCTCCTTTACGATTTCGTATCTCACTGTTGACTTCATTTTTATAGCACGAGTATACATTTTTCCGATAAGAAGATGGATTTTTAATATATTTCCGAAATAAAACATTTTTCTTTTTGGACATTTTTTAAAGTTCAGCATCAAACCAAGGCTTTTGTTGTCTCTGTTTTATTTTCACTTTTTAAAATGGAGACCATTTGTTGTAAGTTTCAATAAAATATTTCATGAATACATCAAAAACACTGTTAACATAATCATATTTTAAAATCTCACCCCAGTTTGACATAAGTAGCCTTTCACAGAACATAGAAATATTTGAGTCATTTATTGCACGCTTGTATATTGCACCAGTATCATCATCATCAGAGAGAAATTGCAATTGACATAAAATAGACAGATGATCACTCACATCAGTGAGGAGTATCCCAGCATTTGTATTATTTTCAGGTCTGTTTGTAAATATATTGTCTATGAGGGTGGCAAATTGTGTAGTTATTCTTGTAGGTTTTACAATCAAAGGAAAATAGGAACTTTTCGAAGGAAAAAGGGCACGTGTAAAAAGAATTGGCTCTTGTCAGAGGTGAAAAGGGGAAGGGGCATTTTAACAAAATAATAGAGGAATTTGTCAAAGTAAAAGTGGCACTTTTACTATGTAAAATGGGGCACTTCTTACAAATTTGAAAGGGCACCTTTTCCTATGTAAAAAGGGGGAGTTGAATTGAAAAATGGGGCGGGGCACTGTGCCGCCCCACCCCCGGAGCGGCGCCTCTGATCTAAAGAGTTCAAAGGAAGTGATGGAGTCGCTGGTAGAAGTAGGGTCAGAAGCAAGGCCCGGGCCTGAAACTGGGCTCTTCTTCAAGTATTTCATTGAAGATTGCAATATCCATTTGGTCACCAATCTTGGAAAAAAGAAAATGGCTCAAGAACTCCCGCTCTTTTTGAGTCGTATGAAGGTCGGAATTACTCGTATGAAGATCGTGACAACTCGTATTAACTCGATCTCAATCTTAGTGCACTCTGTTAAACTCGAGTCACGATCGGGATCACTCGAGCAATACTCGGCACTGCTCGTTGTTACTCGTGCTGTGCTCTGTTTAATTCGACTAGACTCGTTACAAACTCGAGAGTTTTTATGATAATATTCAAGAAGTATATTGAATTCGGGTTTAGATATATTCAATTCCAAATTGATATGAAATACAATAATTACACAAAAAACGCAAATCTTCACCGGTTATTGATTCATTTATTTATTTCTGACAAATAGTAGTTTTACAATTACATATGCTAAGCAAAATAAGAGGTATGCCTATACAATTACTCTGTAAAAACCATTGTACATGTATATTTGTATGGTCAAAGTATACCAAGAGGAATAAGTGTCATGAATGTAGCTGCGGGATTATGATTAGTAAAATATAAAATTACACAAGTTATTCAGTGACGTATATTTACATTATGGAAACGATAGAAAATACCATGGAATAATTAAAATATTAGAAGAGGCGCGATGGCTCAGTGGTAGAGCAGTGCTCTCGTTACCAGGAGGTCCCGGGTTCGAAACCAAGTCAATGCGCTCGTGCCCTTTGGCAAGGCATTAATCCTCATTACCAATTCCCTCGGAGAGGACTTAAAGCCGTCGGTCTCCTGGTTGTTTACTTACAAGCATATACATGCTTTCTTAGCAGTCAGGTAAAACAATAATCGATCATCATCATTATCATCATCAATAGAATTTAAAATCGTGAGAAAACCCGACAATACAGAAGGAAAAGAAGTACTAAAAATTGAAAAGAAAACTAACATACATGTAGATGGAGGAGGTGGGTCAAGTTTCAGTCATAAGACTTAAAGGTAGTGTATCCCTTTTGCAGCCAACATCAAATTCTGTAGAAATTTGCAGGAATTATGAATATGTCACGTATGTCCTATCTGTGAAATTTAAACGTTTTTTAATAGCAGTGTCCTAGTACTCAAATTATGCAAGGAAACCCGTTTACTTTCTAGACTTCACTGTCAGACACTAAATTGAGTGACTGACAGACTTCTTTTTTTCTTTGGCAATAACATACATAAAATGAGCTGTAAAGGGTACATGAGCATTTGTCTACATCAATAACCCACTTCTTGTAATTGCCAAAATTAAACTGATTGAATCTTTGCGCAGCAAAAAACATACGACCATTCGGTACGAGGGTCTGAAAATCAGACTATTCAATTAAACGACTGCGATCGCTAAATTCGATTCGACATTGTTATTACAAAACAACAAAAATCTAACGGTTGTTATTTCCCACAAAAAGACATTTTCAAGCCCTTTTGTTTTGAGGGAAGTTCTACATTATTATTATTTTTCAAATGCCGTTGGAATTTAACCTTTTCAAATTGTTTGACCTGCAAAAGGGACATAATTATGTTATACCTTTAACTGCCACATTCTGATTCAAGGGGATGATAGATTACATTCTTAAAATTGTGCAATAATTAGTTCAGAACACCATCCTTGGCAGTA